>JAHWFO010017185.1:5154650-5174072 GCA_023313115.1 Rhysida immarginata
AAAAGCAATGGCGCGTCAACTGAATGTCCACTCCAAACTTGAGGTGCGAGCAGCAATCCGATTTCTATGGGCCAAACGGGTGAATTGCACGGACATTCATCGTGAAATCACTGCTGTATATGGAGAGCATGCAATTTCCCGGCAAGGAATTGTAAAGTGGTGTCAACAATTTGAAGCAGGACGCACGGATATCACAGACGAAGATCGCGTAGGCAGGCCCGCAACGTCCCGTGCCATTGCAAATGTTGACCGTGTGGATGCGATCATTAGAGAGAATCGGCGCATAAAACTGGTGGACAACGATTTCGAAACGATGAGAAGGTGAAAGCGGCTGCCACCGTGTGGTTACAAAACGCTGGAGGAGATTTCTATGCATCCGGAATCGAAAAGTTGGTTGATCGTTCGGATAAATGTCTCTTGGGGACTATGTGGAAAAGTGAACCTACATTGTATGCCGTGTTGCTTTTATATAGGTGGTGTAATAAATGGCCATACCTTGGAAGTGCAACTTACTTTTTGATCTCCCCTCGTATGTAACGATGATAGAACCTCAGAATTTTCGACGCAGCATTTTCGTTGAAGAGAAAATAAGCTCATGAAAATGTCGAGCATTTCGCCATAGACGACAAAGTTAACAGCTCCACAATATATAAAAATATTCAGGAACTGTAAAGATGCTCTGTTGGATAGGAGAGATTCTACATTTAGTCAGATTTCTGATTATTGCAATTTTGTAAGCACCGTTTAAAAGTGTGTTCTCTGCGCTTTTCTACCGCCTAGAGTGCATTTCCGAAATTTCTGAACATACGCTACTCTAAGAAAATGTGCATTATTTTTTATTTTACTGAAGTATTTTCTTATTAATTTATAGCATTAATGTTATTACATGCATTGTACATAAAGTTATGATTTTATTATTCGTCAGTTTTTGAGATCATGTAGCCATCTTAAAAGTCGAATATCATCAATTTTGATACATCATTTAAAGCTCATCTTTTGTAAATGCACCATGTAACAAAACTTGGTTGAATGTGATAGCGGGTAGTGGGTGTTACTCTATACAGAGTGAACTAATACAATAGGGACAAACTTCGGGAGAGATTCCTGACCAGAAAAGAAACAAAAAATTCTCATATGAACATATGCCCGGAAATTGACAGTTTGTCTATAATAGAGCAATTAGTACAGAACATGACATTACTGTGGCAGTAATTGTGTCAACGTTATAAAGGATGTTTGAAGAACCCACTGATGTTCATACGTATTCATCTTTTCCATCAAAGGACCCTTTCTTACGCAAATGCAAGCGCTTTGGGATTTGCGTGGTGCTATCTGTCGGGGTACTTTTCTTGGTACATTCGTGCGGTATCTCGACCACTCCCATGTTTATCTCCTACGTGAAGACAATTTCGGCGTGTCCCTGATATGAATACCGGACCATTATTCCACTGCACAAAAGTTACTCTGAAACAGGAAAAAATCAAACAAACACTGTCTGCATAAAAATATTGCCATTTCCTTGGAAATTATGCATTTTCGGACATATTTTGATATGAAATTTTTTGTAACTTTTCTTGTGGAAAATCACCCCCTGAAGTTTGTCCTTATTTTTTTAGTTCACCCTTTTTGGTTGTTCCATTCCATATTTTTGCTTAATTTTTATTTTTGTACCCTGTATAAAGGCGAAGCAATCAAATCACCTAAATGTTCATGAATTAAACAATATCCTTATATGAATGTTTTGAAATACAAATGCTGCGTTTCTTTTAAGACCACTTGAGGTATTTCATGCGTGCGCGAGTCATTCATTGAATTTCCGACAGAATAAATAGATAACCAGCAGAAAATGTAAAAAGGTATTAAATATTCTACAGTATTAAAACGCCCACTTTGATTGGAAATACAGTGTGAATCTAAGATTTTAAATTAAATTCATTTTTTATGCATTCATTTTTATTGTTTTAAGTAGAATTACGTTAGCCATAATTCGTAAAATGCGATTGTTCCGTCATTAAAAAAAACAATAAAATCAATGCATTCGAATTTTAAGTAAATTAAAGAGTTCTTTCTGTTAATTCTCTAGAAAAATATATATTATTGGAAAGCGAAAAAAAGGCATTCTTTTGTAGCTCTGACGTTGTATCTACGTTGAAAACATATCATAAACCTTTAATCCAACGACAAAATAAGCAAGTGCAATTTACACTTGTCAAGATATGAATCTGACGCCTAGTATTAGAAGAGCCTTGTGTAACTGTTGATATGCACACGAGGACAAACAAATATACTCCATTAAGAGAGAGGAGAAATGTTTATACTGTAATTTTTTTTTTCATTAGAATTAAATATTCATAGAACCATACTTTCTTTGCAACATACGTACCTATAAAAAAACACTTTGAAAATAGAAGAAATAACCGAATAAATTTAAAATTTGTAATTCACGTTTTTTAATATTGGAATATTGGAAAACATACCATTACATTTTTTTAATTGAAAAGTAATTTTCTTAGGAAGAAATCTTGTTTAATATTTCACAGATACTATTTTTCCATCAAACGCAAGAGCAATGTTCATCGAACTACGAGCACATAACACGTCAACTTTTCTCTTCTCTGCCGACATATCCGACACGTTCAACGAAGTTAGCGTATGGAACATTCTCATTATGATCACTTTTTAGGAATTTTATGCCGAACTGTTATGCGAATGGTTTTAATTACAGAGAAATCACAGATCTTTGTTTCGCTGAAAGTGGGGAAATCCTTTGATGGTGTTTCCAAAATTGCACACTCTGTAGACCTCTGGAATCTAGGGGAGCGGAGGGGCGGGGGATCGAGCTCCGTCCTTGTGGCTCAGGAAGGGAATTCGAGTTTCAACACACCCATTGCGATCGTAATTCCAAGGTTGGGGGAATGGGCTCGTGTCAACCGTGTGACAACGGGGGCGGTTTAAGACCCATCTGCGGACAATAAAACAAAGAGGGGGATAAACATGGAGAGGGGCAGAAAGGGAAGAAGGAAGAGGAAAATACGAGCTAACCGTCTTGTTTACGATAAAAGGTAAAAAGGATCGCCCTTTAACCCACGTTAATTAACGTTGAAGTTGAGACAGGTAAGATCCACGTGATCATGTTTTGATGCACTTGTCATTGTAAAGAATGCCGTTAACAGTGCGCCTACTGTTTGATTAATTATTACATTGGATGGCCAATTGCCTTAATTTCATAATGTAACATCTTTAGGTTACATGCTAGATGAAATTCATTGATAAACATAAAGATCAAAGAAATGAAAAAAGTTTTAAACTACACAATTTTAAGTTTACTATCTTTAATATTCTTCAGCAGATGAGAAATTGCTAAACAAATAATCATAGAGACTTTCAAAATAGAATGTAAAAATGCAAGTTATTGAAGCTTTGACCCAATGCTAGTGGTTTCTGTTTTCATAAACGCTAATCCAAAACATAATAAGGAGTTAGTTTTTTTCATTACGAAAAATGTTTCTTACGAAAACGAAAAAAAATTGACCCTATTCCCGTTAAAGAAAGACGATTCTCGTGCGTTATGAGACAATCGCCCAAAATTACCCATCTTAGTTTTCTCACTTAGTCGAGTGCCTGCTTTCTCCTTGTTATCCGCCAACATGAGACAGTTATCATTTTCAATCGTCTACTTACGGGAAAATGAAATCCCTGTGAGTACTTTTTACTTTTTTCACTAGAGTAATAGTATTGCTGTGGTTAGTGTGTTTGCTGTATTTCGTAACGTAAAACTTCCGCTGCTGACGCTAGTGGCGCCACTTGTCCATATTTTCGGATAAACGTTCAATACGAAAATAAACACACGATTGCACTTTTGTTGTTAACGAGAATGTTTCCTGCTTGAACATTTAGTGATCGATTTCTCGTAACGAAAAAAAAACAAAATAAAACTAACCCCTAATGTCTTTGTTCATATGCTGTAGATTGTTCAATTTTTCGCTTTGGTTACGTTTCCTTTTTACTGGGAAGCTGGCATATTTGCGTCACGCTGGGTGACCTTTGCTTGGAAACGTTAAATTGACGCCACAGTTAAAAATGAAAAACTAAACGGCTTAGAAATCTGAAAATAACTTCGCAGGCTGCATTCTATGTTATTTTGCATAAAAATACATTGTCTCCGTCTTCTCTTATCGATTCTTTTTCAGAATCCCGGTGAAGCGAAAGTACGTGCACGTTTAATTCAACGGTAGCCATCTTAGATATCCAACGTCACCTGCTCAGATGCTCGGTCACTAAAGTCTGGGTGAATTCAGCGAGCTCAGAAAGCTATGTGTGACGTAGTCTGAGTCGAAAAGAAGAGTTAAGCTCGGCAAGCGGGTGCTAAAAAGAAACGGCCTGAACGCCACTTTCGAGCATTCCCAGCTAAAAAAAAATAAATAACGCAGCCTTTACATCAAATGAAAAATTGTTACCCAGTACTATTGTTAAGATGAATTTTAAATGGTTGTTGACTATCGTGGTGACAGTGATGAACATCAATCTCGACTTTCGAATGCGTTTATGAACAATACCAAGTCACCTCTGTGTTCAACGTTCGTAAACACATCCAGTAGCTATCATGCAGTACGTTTACAAAGTAGTCAACTTAATGAACTGCATTTCCAAACACAGAGCATATGCAATTCATTCTTTATTACTTTGAGTATGCTGGATATATGCTTGAAGAATGCGTATGTCGGAGTGAGAATATTCACATTCTAAATAAAACAAGATATAAAGAATGTCTAAATTTTTTAAAATCTGCATATAGAAGAACCTTTGCATCTCATATCATAAAAGAAAACATAAATTAAAGAAAAAGACACTATAATGGAAATCGAGAAGGGCCTGCAGAAGTTAAACGTCATCGAAGACCAAAACATTTTCAAGATCAAAACTGTAAATGAAGATCTACTCTTAAACGAGATCTACTCTTTTTGATGATTTAAACATTTGAAATACAAGAAGTTAATCCTCCGGAGGAAGGTATAGGAAAGTAGCGGAAGCTCCGAGATCATCTATTTTTACCCTTTTATCTCACTTTTTAACCCCCTCCCCAATTTTTTAAATCGAAAAATTGATTTTCTCGAACGTAGTATTTAGAAAGTGTAAAAGAGCTTTATCTTCTTTCGTTTCTCATCATTTCCGATCGAATGATATATGACATGCCATATGTTACCATAGTTCTAAAGACCAAGTAACTGCCACCCCCACAATTCCGACCGCATTGGGACAAATTGGCCCAAACTTAATGTTGATTTTGCTTAGAGGAATCTGCATACCGAATTTCATTCCTTTATATGAATAAATACATCTATACCTTTTGGTCTCCTCTAATTTCTACCCCCAAAACTCCGACCCTAGTGGGCTAATCAAAACCAAACTAAATAGTGAAGGTGCACATGCCCGTAATAAGCTACATTCCGAATTTCAACTTCTACCTCAAAAAAATGTAGAAATGATGAAGGGCACGGACGGACGGACAGACAAACGTACATTGTGAAAACAATAAGTAGCTCCATTTTTCCGCTGCTTAATTAAGATAAAAATTTGTAACCATTAACTTAAATTGTATACCATTAACCTTTCTTATACATTTCTTCTCCAAACCATTCAACATGACCTGACATGGACATACAGGCTGTTTCTAAATTATCTCCCGTATTATACATGTTTATTACTCAAAACTATTAAAGATTTTAACGTGATTGTTTTTTATTCACAAAGAAAAACTCAAAAAGTTTCTTTTCATGCCTTAATAAATTTCGATGTGCCCTCCATTTATGGCGTGAAGGACGTCAAAGCGAAACTCGATTTCCTTCCATGTTCAGGATAGCAATTCGGGGGTGATTTCTGCGATTTTTCAATTCTTCCGTTCTTGAGAGTTTCAATGTCATCAACGTTGGTCTTGTACACTCTTTCACATATCCCCAGAAGAAAAAAATCCAGAGGATTTGCATCGGGTGAGTGAGGGGGCCCATCCAACACCTCCTATAGAGAAGGCCTGCGGACAAAAGGTGTATACGTTGTTACATCACCAGCAAACGGCTATTGTTGTCGTATTTCTACCAATAATAAGCCCTAAATTTGGCCGCTTGATGATGATGTAACAATGCATACACCTTTGGTCCGCAGGCCTTCTCTATAGGAGGTGTTGGCCTATCCCCTCCAATCCATCGTCCTGGAAAGTTCGTATCAAGGCATTGCCTAACTTGCAGGTCCCAGTGAGGAGGTGCTCCATCTTGTTGGTAGATTATGTTGGGCTGCAGTTCTTCCGCCTCTAGAATAAGGTAGTTCTCCAGCATATCTAGTTAGGTTGCAGCAGTAATGGTGTCTTCAGCGAAAAAGAATGGTGTCTTCAGCGAAAACGATTACTCGATCGTGCATTAAACCGCACCAAACATTAACCTTTGGGATGACGCGTATATGCTCCCTTAGAATGTGTGAGCCCCAAATGCGGCAGTTGTGTCGGTTTACTGCTCCGGAAGGATGGAATGTTGCCTCATCAGAAAACAAAATGTCCTTAAGGAAGGTGGGATCATTGTCGATTTTTTGAAGCATATCCTCAGCAAACGTCTTGCGCTTCGGTCGGTCATCTGGCTTCAGTTCATGTACGGATGTCATTGGCATATCCAGTTGACGAGCCGCTTGCGAAATGATTTACGATCCTGGACTACGATCGAATGCCTCCCTGACTTTTTCTACTCTGTGGTGTCGCTGAAGGTCTACCAGCACCCTTTTTATGTAATAGGCTGCCTGTGTTTAAAATTTTTAATGCCATAGCTTAATTGACTTATGATTTGGAGGTTCCTTTTTAAACTTTGTTTTGAACATTCTCTAAACTCTACTCATTGACTTAAATTCCGCAAGCATAACACGCCTTGAGCTTTTTCTTGAACACTCGCCAATGTCTACTGCGTCTTGCGAAAAATGGAACAATGCGCCAACAATGTTACCACGCGCCAACCGCGTTTCATTATCAACTCACGCGAGGCTAAGGGACGTTTTTTTTTTTAGTTTTTCTTTTTCATTTGCGTTTTTCTTTGTGAATAAAAAAATCACGTTAAAATCTGTAATAGTTTTTGAGTAATAAAGATGTATAATACGGGAGATAATTTAGAAACACCCTGTATGTCTTATGAAATTCGCGGAGCTTCTGATCTGTTTTAATGGTTTCTTAACCGCTCATGAAGATTCCATGTGCCAATTGAAAACATCTGAACCCGTTTTCACTTTACCCGATTCTCCTCCGGAATAATGGCATTCGCTGCCCTCGTTTGTTTCATCTGAAGCATTGGTGGAGCTTTTCGGAGGCAATATCCCGAAATAACAGCCGGGAGACTTCAAACAATAGAGACTTTGCGGCAGCGAATTTTCCGTTATACCATTTCGAATTATGACTGTAAGTCATATCGGAAAACTCTAGCTCTAAGGAAAAACTCTGAATTAGACTTATGTTTTTGGCATAATCAGCCAATCAAAAATTAGTTCTTATACTTGACGCATGCGCACTGCACGATCAGAATTCTTCCCTTCCCGCCTAGTGCACATGATTGAAGACCAGCCATGCGCACTAGGTGCTAGAGCCTGCTGGCTGTAAGTCAAGCTGTAAGTTATAAAGTGAAATGGACAGCCCGCCGCAAGTAGTTTTCCGTTATAATTTCATGAAATATACAGGGTGAATACAAAAGTCTGAACCCCCCCCCCCTTTTATTTTTTGAACCGAAGCAGATATGTCAATTCTGATGAATCCAATGAATAGGAAGTTGTGGGTGGCCTATCCCATGGTTCACTTTTCATTATCCCAAATATGCAAATTAGGACATATTCAAAATTTATCTCAAAAACCATAAGGGATAGAAAAAAAAACCAATTGCAAACTTGTTCAGCATAAAAAAACAAACAAAACACAAAAAATCATCCAAATCGGACCAACCAATTACCCACAATCACGTGGTGAACTGCTTGTAGCTTACAAACAGTCACACTGCAAAAAACAAGTTACTTCAAACAGTTAAAAAAAAAAAAGTTAATCAACAAAATGCTCGATGTGACGACTGTGGGCACCATAACACAACTGGGCACGGAACCTAACTGACGCCAAAAAATCGGCAAGCATGGCTGGTGTCATCCCTCGGCACGCTTCCTGGATTCGTTGAACCAGATCCTCCAGTGAGGCGGGCTGCGTAGCATAAACCTTGTCCTTCAGGTATCCCCACAAGAAAATGTCAAGTGGTGTAAAATCAGGGGAGCGGGGTGGCCAACGAACTGGTCCTCCTCGGCCAATCTATTGTTGTCGAAACATCTCACTTAGACGCTCGCGAACGACCAACCCGTAATGTGGAGGAGCTCCATCATGCTGAAACCACGTGCGTTGATACGAGGCCAATGGCAAATTGTCAATGAAGTCTGTGACTACCACATTGAGAATTTCAGCCCGGTAGCGTTCTGCAGTCAGTGTTCCATCGTAAAAATACGCTCCAACCACAGTGTCATTGTACAATCCACACCACACATTGATTCTCCAGTTCACTTGATGAGTTGCTTCTCGCAGACATCGTGGGTTTTCGTCTGCCCAATGATGATGGTTGTGCCTGTTGATAACTCCATCTTGGTGAACTGGGCTTCATCTGTCCACAACACCTCATGAATGAAGTTTGGATTGTCATCCAGGCAGGTAAGTAACCAGTTGCAGAAGGCGGCCCTAGCAACATAATCCAATGGCAGTAACTCCTGGTGACAATGAATATATCTTAATTATTTTATGATTTTTTTTTTCGCTGATTATATCTTAATTATCTTAGTTCTTAATTTTTATTTATTTTTGATTCAACACATTGTTCTGTTTTTTTTTATTAACAATGTCACACGTATTTAGCAATGATTTTTCCTTTCCGATCTCCCTAAAGTGTATTAATTCCCAAATTAATGATAAATGTGATAACCAGCCCAACAAATATCTCTATTTTTTACTTAAATATTCGCAGCCTCAATACCAATTTAGCCTGTACAGAACAGACTCTTATGTTGCAACCTAAAATTCTAATATTTACCGAGAGCTGGATCTACGATCACAGCGATATTCCCGATATCCCTGGCAATCAGACCGCCTCAGTTGGCCGTTGTAATAAGCGGTGTGGAGGTATTTGTGTCTACCTCTTGCGTTCGCTTTGCTTTCTTACTTTTCCTAATTATAGCTTGGTTACACCTGACTATGAGGCCTTAACCCTTTTAATTAATAAGAATGTAATCATTATGTTGATTTATCGCCCTCCGTCTGGAAATTTATCTGCTTTTTGTACGTTTTTAACTTCTTCACTATTTGATTTTCAAATTTCAGGGAAAACAGTTGTTTTAGTGGGTGACTTCAACATTGATTTTAATAAGCCTTCCCCCTCCCTAAATCTTCTTTTGGATCTGATTCTTCATTCTGGACTCTTATCTACTATTTTCTTTTTTTCACACTATTCTCTACATTATAATTCTTATTCTGCCATAGATTCTTGCTTTTCTAATTCCAGTTCTATGTTATTAGTGCTTTTATGGATTGGGCGATTACCGATCATTTTCCGATGCTTACCATTCTTAATGTGTCCTTTTCTAATACCACTCGTAATAATTGTTCTTCAAGAATATTTACTCCTAACAGAATTGCAATCTTACATTCTTACCATCTCTTAACAGATTGGAACTCTACCTTATCTAGCTCAACTGATACTAATTCATTATTTGCGTCATTCCTTTCGCATTTCCAACTCGGTTATGATCGGTATTTTCTTTTTAAATCTCGCTCCAATGTTTCTTCCAAAACTAATGTTCATAAGCCTTGGATAACCCCAGCCATATTGTTACTTACTAAAAAGAAAAATACCTTATATAGAAAATTTCGAAGAAGCCCTTCTCTTAATACGCTTAACAAATTTAAACGTCGTTCTAACCATGTGAAATTTATAATTAATAAATCTAGACAGTCTTATTTTGAATCTCTGTTTTTACACTTGCAATCTAGTATAGAGAAATGGCGTGTGCTAACAGATTTATCGCGTGGACCAAGATTACATCATTCTCCTTATCCACAACCTGATAAGATCACTTCTTCCTCTTTATCCGACTTTCTTAATGTTCTTCTGCCCCCTTCTTCTTCTAATATTCCTTCGCTATCCAATCTTAGCTATTCTTATCAAGGTTCCAACTCTTCTTACAGCTTTTACGTTGCTCCAACTACTCGAGAAAAGGTTACTGATATTATTGGCCAGTTAAAATCTTCTCCCGTTCCTAATCATCTCGGATTTCGTTCCAATATTATTATTGGCCTTAAACATCTCATTGCTTATCCTCTGGCTACTATTTTTAATTCCTCCATTAGTAATGGTGTTTATTCCCAAGCATTGAAATTATCCAGAGCGGTCCCTGTCTTTAAGAAAGGTGACTCCAGTCAATATCAAAACTACCGTCCTATCACTGCTTTGCCAATATTTGCCAAAATATTTGAAAAGTTATTCTATATTAGGTTTTCTCATTTTATATATGAACATAATTTCTTTAATTTATGTCAGCATGGGTTCACTCCTAATCGGAATATTGAAACTGCTTGCTATGATTTATTTGAATTTCTTTCCTCCGAGATGGCAATGAATAAATATGTTACCTTAATATTTATTGATTTTACTAAAGCCTTTGATACAGTCCCTATTCAGCTGTTACTTACAAACTTAATACTTTCTATGGAATTCGTGGTTTGCCGCTTTCCTGGCTCAGTGATCTACTAACTAATCGTAGTTATTGTCTTACCCATCTCGGAAAAAACTCGTTTACATTTATCAGGAACTACGGGGTCCCGCAGGGGTCGATTCTTTCACCCCTGCTATTTAACTTATTTGTGAATGATCTGCCAGCTATTTTTAAGTCTTTAAAACCTATTTTATATGCAGATGATATTTCTTTGTTGTTATCCAACGCTAATATTTCTTCTTTGCTCTCAGCTCTTAACTCAGCGCTTGAGAAGCTAAGACAATGGTGTAACGAAAATTTTTTAGTTGTTAATATTGATAAAACAAAAGTAATGTTTTTTCACCAGCGGAATAAACGAAATATACCTCAGTAGCCATCAATATATTATGGACACTCTACTATCTCTACTACTACAAGTTTCACATATCTGGGTCTCACCGTCACCAGATCTGTCTTGCGATGCCCATATCGATAATTTGATGTTTAAACTTAATAAAAAACAGGGTATTATCTCAAGACTCTATTATCTCCCTACTAACATTTTACTTTTGCTTTATTACTCTTGGATTTATTCCCTCTTATGTTTTGGGGTATTGTTTTGGGGTGCTACTTCATCAACTAATCTTAAAAGAATATTAAAATTACAAAAATGGTTTCTCCGGACACTCTTGCAACTTCCTCGATCTTCTTCAGTATCTAATTATTTTTTTTCTTTACGTATCCTTACAATCAACCAAATCTATTTTTTATCTTTATGCTCGTTTATTTATAACCTCCAATTCGATATTACAGTTATCGACCCCTATTACGATTTGGCGTAACCTCGAAGCCATAATTATGACACCCGCTTAGCAAATGAGATACGACTTCCAGTTTCTTTGTTTAATTTCCGAAACCGTTGTGTCTCACACGTCGGTATAAAGTGCTGGGCCTCTTTACCTTCGGAAATTCGTGCACTTGCCTCTTATTCTCGTTTCCGGAGAATATTACGCAATTATTGCTTTCAGCATATTCCATTCAGTATGAAGATTTTCCATTAGGATTTTTTTGTTAATATTAGGTATATTTAAGTTGCTTTTTTTCTCAGATTTTAAGTTTATTGTGTACATGTGCCTATGTAATTGGTCGTTACTTTATTGTTTAGTTTTTTATTACATATTATTTATTTATTTTAATTTTTAGTTAATTTATACCATTATTTTGAACTCAACTGACCTTTTAATTATATCTGGTCGTACCATCGTTAAGATTTTTCAAATCTTTGTATGTTTAATTAATTATTTTAGTTTACTAACCCTTTGTTTATTTTGTTATACTATTGTATTGTAGCCACCTGGCCAAACTCGTCGGTGTGTACCATACTGGCCTCGTTGGGCACTATTGTAATTTTTTGTACCTTTTTTCTAACCCGCAATTAAATAAATAAATAAATAAATAAATAAATAAATATGGTATGGTATGGGTGAAAATGATGTGCGTGTAGAATGTTGAGAACAGTTCTCTGATGGCACCCAACATCTGCAGCAATTGCTCTGCTGCTTGTGTGGGGATTTGCAGCAACTGCAGCCAGAACTAGTAGTGTTGTTGTATCTTCGTCGCCTTGTGCCCTTGGTCGTTCTCGTTCTGCATTAATATTCCCTGTAGCCTCGAATCTTTGAATAATGTGACGCATTGTTTGACGAGATGGATGGCGTTCGTTAGGGTATCTGTCTCGATACAACCTAACTGCAGCATGTAGGTTTCTCCTTGCCTCTCCGAAGCAGAAGATCATGTTGACCATTTCCGGAACAATGTACCTTGCCATCCTGGAATTGTTCTGTCTTCTGTGTGCTGAAACATGCCTTTTATTTGCTTTTCCGCATGAAAGTGAATGTGCGTATGGTAATTTATGTTAATTTTTTTGATTTGCATGCTTTACATGGTGGAAATATCAACATTCAGTTTTCCTTGTGCAGTGTGACTGTAAGCTACAAACAGTTCACCACGTGATTGTGGGTGATTGGTTAGTCCGATTTGGATGATTTTTTTTTGTTTTGTTTGTTTTTTTATGCTGAACAAGTTTGCAATTGGGTTTTTTTCTCTATCCCTTACGGTTTTTGAGATAATTTTGAATGTGTCCTAATTTGCATATTTGGGATGATGAAAAGTGCACCATGGGATAGGCCACCCACAACTTCCTATTCATTGGATTCATCAAAATTGACATATCTGTTTCGGTTCAAAAAATAAAAGGGGGGTTCAGGCTTTTGTATTCACCCTGTATAACGTATTGGAAAACTCATAATTATAACGGAAAAGTCGCTACCGAAAACTCGCTAGTGCTGCTACTCGATAGAGTATGAATTTTCTCGTTGGTTCACATCTTGATATTTTAGTTTTGTTTGGGCGACCTTCGTCTCACTTCTCAACCGTGACCATTCTGGCAAAATAGCAGTTATACAGCTAGTATAGGTCACAGTCCCTGAAATATCCAAACCCCTGACCCACGAAAAGGGGGCATCCATTCAGGGAATTTTCCATTACCATAGATGACATGCGCCTGATGGTGGAAGACCGCGGTCATTGGAGGTCCTCTATAAAACTACTGCCAGCGACCCTATTGAATAAGCGGGCTTGAAAAGTAAATAAGCAAGCAAAGCTCATGAAGATATGCAAGATTTTTGGCAATGATTTTTGATCACTATTCTTGATCACTCGAACTATAGTGGGTATTAGACTAGGACGGGTCTTTTTAGTTATACTTACTCCAATAAATTTTCGCAGAATGCCAGATATTTTGAAATCTGCAAAAATCTTGTTAAAACTTTTCTGCATTCCGATTTCAGTCTAATTACAACTTTTATAATAATGCTTGCATCGGAATGACCTTTGATGTATCTCTTCCGATAACTGTTTATTTGTGGAGAGATTTTTTAAATTCAATCACTTTCTTTTCAAATTCGGCTATGCAAACGTTTGTAATACGACTACAGCAAGTGCATTTCAACATTAGAAACGCCAATATTCTTCATTATACTTAATCATAGTGTTTAGAGAATGAGGACATTTACGATAAAGCAGGCGCTATATGGAAAACAAGTATTTTAGAAGTTCAGTCATTCAGACCTCTTTTTCGGGTCTCATTTGGTTTGGTTTGGTGGGTATTAACGTCCCTTTCAACTACTATGGTCATATCAGGACGGCGTTATAGGGGTCGAATCTTTTGCCTCGCAAGGGTTCTTTAACGTGAAGCCGGCAAACGACTACACGGGACCAACGGCTTTACTTCCCTTCCGAAGGAAGTGCGTGATCTCAGGATTTCAACCTGAAAAATCCTCGTTGTCCTCGGCCGGGAACGAACCCGCGTACTCGAGCATCAGAGGCGATCACGCAACCACTGAGTCATCGAGACCGATTTTCGGGGCTGAATGTGGAGAAGTTACTCATTGTTGCATTATTAACGTTTCATAGAATAATTTGCCATCAAAGGTGAATATTCATTTATATGGTTTAGCGTAATTTTAATTGCTTTAGATATTAATTAAGTCCGGAATAGAAAAAAATATCATTCTTTTACTATCAATATCAAATACTTGGAGATTTAATATTTACGTAATGCATAAGCAAGATGAGTTAAATATAGTCATGACAAATTTGGAGTAAAAATTTTTTGCGACAACATAGCGCCTGGAAACACACTGAGCTTGCTTTGCAACAATTTCTCGGTTATAATATAAATAAATATTCTAGTGGATACAATGAACACAAGCCTTTTGTTTAACTCTTACAGAATTTTTTTTAAATATCTGAACTTCTTTCAACTTATTAATTTTTCAGATTAATATCCGTTGTAAGGAATTTTATTTAAGCAAATAAACCTAGTTGAATCTTATCAATAACTGAGATGTAACAAAGTTTTTCGTTTGAAAAATTTATGATAATTTTAAAATAGTTTCATTTATTATTTAAAATATCAACAGAACAGTTTTAATATAATACAGTTTAAATATAATAATACTTTATTAATTCCTTTTTCGTAGGAAAGCTTAATGATAAAGAGTTTACGACTGTTAAGGATTTGATAGATAAGAAAGAGAAACGACACTGAGCTGTTTTAAGAAAATTTAAACATACTTCTAGATAATTTTATCTGTAGCCAATTGTAAATAATTTGAATTAATCTATTCCGTTTCTTTTGAAATTGTATTTAATTTCAAACGAATCAATCTTACACATATAAAGATCGATTTTTAAATAATGGAGGAAGTTAATGGGCAAGAATCACTGACTACATGCTTGAATTTCAAAAGCAAGTGCACTGCTTTAGTAAATTTCTGTAATCGGAATTTCTTGGATATATTATCTATTATATTGTTCTTTGCTGACATGGGTACTGATATTTATGTTGCTTGGCGATATTATGAAGAGAACAAATGCAATTATTTTGTTCTAGCCGTATGTTTCATAGTTTTGCCAAATTTTATAGTTTCCATTACAGGTTCCTGGTGGTAAGCATAAATATTTTTTTCTATTCTCTCCACTCCACCTTTACGTAATTGCAATTGAAATTTTTATTTTTAAGCATTCTTTTAATCGTAATGGATTATAATTTTAATAAAAGTGAAATTGCATTTAGGTGCTATGATGACTGGAAATAAAACAAAATCGTATTTAGACACAAGCAAGAATTTTATTTGTTTTTCGCAATGCATTATTATGGCTAGGGCCTGTTGCAAGGTTAGTGTTTATTCTAATTGTTTTGGGAAAATTCATATTTGTATTTACTTTTCGCTAAGTAACTTCAAACTTTGAAAGTGTTCTTTCTAGCATTGTGAATTTTATTTATAGTAAATTTTATTTATTTTAAAAGCCTAAGAATTGTTTAAAATACATATTCTATTTTCTAATAGAATTTTGAATTAATGGAGTAAACGAAAAATGTGTGTTACTGATAAACGAACTATGCTTTTTTAGTAAAAAAAATCAAAACAAAATGCTTGCTTTTCTTAGGTGTATTCGAAAAATCAAATTAAGGGAGGAAACTAGTAGCAATGCTCACAATTATGAACATCGTGCAGATTTATTAAGAGAAGCCATAGATACCAGCATACTTAGGCTATTTGAAACATTACTAGAATCCAGCCCCCAAGCCTTATTACAGATCCATGTTATGATAGTAGAACAAAAACTTTATAACGAAATAAAAGGTAGGAAAGAATTTGTAAACTATTTGTATTTTTTTGGAAATATTCTAGATATTAAGACTAGAATAATTTTGTTTTTCTTCTCTTCTAAAATAGCAATAATTGTTATACAGGGTGAATACAAGAGTCTGAACCCCCCTTTTATTTTTTGAACCGAAGCAGATATGTCAATTTTGATGAATCCAATGAATAGGAAGTTGTGGGTAGCCTATCCCCTGGTGTACTTTTCATCATCCCAAATATGCAAATTAGGACACATTCAAAATTTATCTCAAAAACCGTAAGGGATAGAGAAAAAAACCCAATTGCAAACTTGTTCAGCATAAAAAAAAATCAAAAAAAAATCATCCAAATCGGACCAACCAATCACCCACAATCACCAAGATCATGTTGACCATTTCCGGAACAGTGTAGCTAGTCATTCTGGAATTGTTCTGTCTTCTGTGTGCTGAAACATGCCTTTTATTTGCTTTTCCGCATGAAAGTGAATGTGAGTATGGTAATTTATGTTAATTTTTTGATTTGCATGCTATACATGGTAGAAATATCAACATTCAGTTTTCCTTCTGCAGTGTGACTGTTTGTAAGCTACAAACAGTTCACCACGTGATTGTGGGTGATTGGTTGGTCCGATTTGGATGATTTTTTTTTGATTTTTTTTTATGCTGAACAAGTTTGCAATTGGGTTTTTTCTCTATCCCTTACGGTTGTTGAGATAAATTTTGAATGTGTCCTAATTTGCATATTTGGGATGATGAAAAGTGCACCAGGGGATAGGTCACCCACAAGTTCCTATTCATGGATTCATCAAAATTGACATATCTGCTTCGGTTCAATAAATAAAAGGGGGGTTCAGACTTATGTATTTACCCTGTATAAGGTATGTCTCATAATTATAAACACACTATCAAAATACCCTTTTCCAGTTTAACTAGTGGTTACTTTTACACCAAATTAAGCTATAAATAATCGCGCTCAATAGATAGGGATAGGTATTTTTTTTTTAAATGCTCTATTTTTCTTAAATTCCTGGCACTTCAACAATAGGCTGCAATGGGCGAGCAGGCTTGAGTGGAAAAAAGCAGCTCACAGATCGCGAATGAGCGTATAAAATATACTATCTCTATGACGTCCATACCTATTGACCGCGATAAAATGAAATCTTCCATTTCAACTTACATTGTGAGAACTCTAGATAAGTGTATTTTGGGCTATGTTTGGGTATGTTAATTGAATAAGTGATGAAGAATGAGGAAATATGCGCCCTGTAGAAGGAAATATGCGCCCAAGGAAAATGTGCATCAATTGCATGTGGGGATAGAGATGTTGGTCTTATTTGATTAAGGTATAATAAGTACCTCCTACAACAACAGAAAAATTAAACCGAGGTGTTGTTGCTTTTGAAAACATTCTGATACAGATCGCTCTTATAATTACTTGCATTGCTTTTAGTTATCTTTTCTTTGCTACTACATTTATGTTTTAATTTATTTTCAGTGGTTTCGGTGATCATCTCTGTTATTGCCATCGCTTGGTCGGTGGTGACTTATGTCGGTGATATTCGCTCTCTTAATAAAGAAGAAGGAAAGAAAACACTCAAATGGAACTCAAGATCAGCTTTGTTGCTTTGGCATTTTTTCATCATCGCTGCACGAATTTTAGCCTTGGCGTTATTCTCGTCAGTCTTCTTTATATTGGTCTTCCTTCCCATCTCCATACGACTCATTCTTATGACCTGCAAAAAAATGTGTATGACTCCAATTGTAGAGGACAATAAGTGCGAAAACATTTTTTTAAAATATATACTTGGATTTGGAGAGTTAATTGCTTTTATTAATATTAGTGATAACTCAGGAAGAAAGCATCGGATCTTTTACTACGTTTTTGAATTCATTGAAGATTCTGTATTGGTCGTTTTGTGGACGTGCAATACCAACAGAAATTTGGTATCTTTCTTTGTTGCCCAAGGTTTATATTGGTGCTGTTGGATTCTAGGGATATTCGGTATATTTCTCTATTACTATGGTTGCCACCCGACATTAAGAATTTTTCATACAGAAACACCGACACAACATGGATATCATGATAATGATTAAAGGATTAAACCTACCGTGTATGATGCTGAAGTTATCAAGGAATCCTTCAGTCTTTAGAGAAAAATATTCAAAAGGAAAAAGTATAAAATAGTAAACAATCAAATATATTTTAATAACGAATAAAAGAGATGTATATATATATATATATATATATATATATATCTTCATTAATATATTCGTCATAAATTTTTATTCTCATAAAAATCCAGTGTATGGATATAAATGTTCTAAAAACTTTTGACCCACTTATCCGATTGAGCTCACATTGGCACCATACCGGGTCGGGACAAATTAATATGACCACCTGCTAGTATCCGGAATATCCATCTTTGGCGGCCAGCACAGCAGCTAGTCGACGTGGCAGAGAGTCAATAAGTCCTCGGAAGGTGGTTGCAGATATCTGGGACCATTCGGCGATCATTGCATCTCGTAATTCCATCATCGTGCGTGGTGGAGGGTCTAGCTTGCGGACATGGAAGTAGCTTGAATTTGAGTAGCGGACATGGAAGTAGATCGGGGAGATTGGTGGCCATGGGAGTAGCTTGAATTCATCCCCATGCTCCTCGAACCAGTCGTGGATAATTTTGGCAGTATGGCAGGGAGCATTGTCCTGTTGAAAGGTGCCATCACCCTGAGGAAACACTATCGACATGAAGGGGTGTATCTGGTCTGCGACAATCGTCAGGTAACGAACAGCATTCAATGTACCCTCCAGCGGTATCAGTGGACTTAGACCATACAATAAAAACATCCCCCAAACAGTCACACTCCCCCACCAGCCTGTCGTTTGCTAACGATAGTGTCGGGATGCCTGTTCTCAGATGCTTCCCGGCGAATTCTCCATCGTCCGTCCACTCTGTTAACCCGAAACCGCGACTCGTCAAAGAAAGCAACCCTTTGCCACTCGGCCGAGGTCCAATGGCAATAGTCCATTGCGAATTGGAGGCGTTTTCGGCGATGCACAGGCGTCAACATGGGTGCTGTTACCATACGCCTGCTCCGGAGCCCCAACCTCAAGAGGGATCGTTGCACTGTCTTGGTGCTAATACGCCTAGTGGCCCCACTGTTCATTTGCTGTGTCAGTTGCTCAACAGTGGCACGCCGATTGGCCAGGCGTCGTAACCGACGCTCGCCTTTAGGATCGATGGCCCGTGGGGCCTCACAGTTACCTCTTCGTTTGCTCGAAACTTTCTGGTTCGTCCAGTCGCGGTACACCTTCACAACGGCAGCCCTAGAGCAGTTCACAAAGGTGACCGTTTCTGAAATGCTGCCCCCCCCCCCTTGGCCCGATAGTCAATGATCATCCCTTTTTGGAGGTCCGACAGGTCACTTGCTCTGTCCATAACGGCGACAGTTGCTGTGTTAACGGATGCTACTACACGTCTGCT
>JAHWFO010017185.1:5174082-5187590 GCA_023313115.1 Rhysida immarginata
CTGTGTTCATCATTTCCTGTAGTGATTGCTGGTGATTTTAACTGTCATCCAGACGCCAAGAACATCTTTTCGTCTGGACATGTGCATCGCCTGTGCCAGCGAAATGCATTGTTTGATCTATGGCCTGTGATTTCTCGTGGTGATCTCAGTGGGTTCACATTTCATCAAGGACCCACTGTGGCATCGCGACTTGATCTTTTTTTGGTCGACAATGTGTTTGCTGGTACAGCTGGAACAATGGAGGTATTCCTTGTGCATTTTACGACCATAGTGCCATCTTGTGGTCGTGGGATCCTCCATTTGTTTCTCCGGCAATTGCTGTCGATCAAGTCACCAATAAGAACTGGTTTCTAAACGTTTCTCTGCTCGACAGTGAAGAGTTCCTGGGAATGTTCGTTCAGTTTGTGGAAAAACATCTCCACAATGTGCCTCCTACGCTTGAATCGTGGTTGAACTTAAAAACTAAAATAAAAAAGTTTTTCCGGAAGATTGGATTGGATGCAGCCAGACGTCGTCATCATTACCTCCTCATGCTTCAAGAGATATTGCGACTCCTCCGTTGTTCCACCCCTAAGGAGGAGTTTCAAGCTGAAATTCATCAGGTGAAGACTGAAATAAACGCTCTAATGATCCGGAAAGCTGCCGGCGCAGCACTCAGGGCCAAACTTACCTGGGCAGCTGACGTTAGGAACATGTCATCGGCAGGTTTCGCTGAGGAGAGGCGTCGGGCTAACAATAAATATTGTCACCGTTTATTGGTGGAGGGTGACGAAGTGGAATCTGATGCCGACATCTTATCAGCTTTTCACTCTCACTTTTCATCATTTTTTAGCCATCCAATCACTCCGTCAGACACCATCCAATCACTTTGGTGGAGGATTGAGGCATTGAGACCTTTTTCTGTGGAATCCGATTCGTTTATAACACGTCCCTTCACCAAAGATGAGGTCAAGAAGTTTCTCTCGGCAGACGGCCGTCATCAGTCCAGCCCGGGCTTAGACGCATACCATATTCCTTCTTCAATTCGTCGTGAAATCTTCTTGGGCCTTTCCTGGTGCGAGTCTTTAATTCCATCATTCAAGATCTGTCTTCCATCACACCGGATTTTACTGTGGGGAAAATCATCCTGCTCCCTAAATGTCCGGATCCAAAACTAGTGACCTAGTGGAGACCGATTGCATTACTCAATACAGACTACAAAATCTTCACTGGGGTGTTCCAGCAACGGCTTAAGCTCATCGCCGACGAGGTTTTTGATCCGGGTCAATCCTGCTCAATACCAACACGCAGCATGACAGACAATCTTATAACTATTCGGTGTGTAATGGAAGAAGCGCAAGTGCGTCACCAAACTCTTGCTGTGTTAAGCCTCGACCAGGAAAAAGCATTTGACAAAGTGAGTCACGAATTTCTATTCCAAGTGTTTCACCAGCTTCATCTTCGGTTATTTGCTGTGATAATTTCTTCACTGTATGCATCGGCCACATCATGTGAGGCGGTTAATGGCTCCACTTCGTCTACCTTTAAACTCTTAAAAAGTGTCAGGCAGGGGTGTCCTCTATCGCCTCTCCTGTACATCTTCTATTTGGAACCATTACTCCAGTTCTTGAACCGCCACTCGGACGTTCGGGGATATGAGTTACCAGCTGCGTCTATCAACATCAAGACATTAGCATCCGCCGACGATGTCGTGTTGTTTGCTTCGGACTCGTATTCCCTGAGCATTTACAAAGAAACCTTCGATCTCTTCAGCACTTTGACGGGGAGTACCATCAACCTCGTCAAGTCGAAGGGATTTGCGATTGGGAAATGGACGATCGACAATCTCAAGTCCTTCCCAATAACATGGTGTGGTCAGATCACAGTGCTTGGATGTAGATTTTCTTTTCTATCGGACATGGAATCTATTCATTGGCAGCAAGTGGTGGATAAGTGTATTGCCGCCTTGACAGGACTTTTTGCTTTTCTACGTCAATGCTTGTCAAGGTGCGGTTTGTGCAGATTCACATCTTATCGTTGTTGTCATCTAAGTGCCTATTCACTTTACCACCAGCAAACATGCTCCACAAAGTTCGTAGTGCTATTGTTAATTGTGTGTGGGGGAGTTCTGTTCAGCGTCATCCTGTTCGGGCAGGGTTTCTCTTCACTCCCTTTGAAAGGGGAGGGTTAGGCCTGCCCGAGATCCGGCGATACCTCATTGTAGGAAGGCTTGCTGCAATGATTCGTGTTTTTCTCTCCCACTCGAACTTTGTGTTTATGTATCTACGAGTGTTTTTCAAAGTGAATAGGATACTGTTGCCACCCTTGCTGCCAATAACTACTAATGTGCGTCACTCGAATATGTATCATCTGTTCCAAGGAGACTTAATGACAATTTTACCAGCGTTGCGCAATGTAGACTACCAAGATTGGTGTCACTTGCGTCTGTCTTGGTTCTTCCAGCAGTCTGACCAGGGCGAGACCACCGATATTTTTCGCCTCCGCCTAGATTATCCGTGGTCAGCCTTCTTAAAGGCATTGAAATCTGTTGCCTTTGAAGGAACTGTATTTTCTTGTCAATGATGTTTGCTGCACCACGGATTTTACTCCCTCCAACGTCTTCATCTATGGAGGGTGGTTATATCTGCTGGTTGTCTACATTGTGGCATCATAGAGACAATCGAACATATATTCTTCGAGTGCTCATTTGCCAAATCCATCTGGAATCGTGTGTGTCAACATTATGGTTTACCTCAGTTTTCCTACTCCTTTGTGCGATTCCTGATGGATGATTCCACCGGTGATTCTTTAAACTTGGATCTAGCGGTACCAATTATGTTTTTAAATAAAGAAATTTGGACAACAAGAGTGGACAGAGCGAGGGGGATTTTTTCCACACCGTCATCTATGTGGAAAAAAGGCTTTCACATCTGCGGTCCTTCCTCCTCTTAGAATGGTATCGGCTAGGTCCTTTGGTTTTTAAAAGGCGTTACGCTACATCTATACACCTTCCCATTAGACTTCTGATGACCTACCGGTGGAATAACGAGCCTCGAAATTGAGGCGTTTAATAACGTGTAGAAGCCTTTAAGAGGCTTCACGTATGTTAAGCATGTGGGGTTGAGCACCCTGCTAGGCCATCTATTTAAGGGTGTTCGCTGGAGCAAATAACATCTGCTCCAGCTCCAACAGCAGCGAGACGATTCCCGGCGGTGCTTGATGGAAGGAAAGTAAAGCAACCAGTTGTAAATAGTGTTTCTGTGCTAAGTGAGTGACTTTCTTTTCTTGATCTTGGACTTAGGTTTATTCATGCCGCATCGGGTCATCTTCAACGCGTGCGTGAATAAATTAGTGACTTTGAGTGACCCTCCCCCGGCAACCCCGAGGGAGGTATCACCCCCCTCCCCTTGAACTCTTTGTGACTTTTATTATTCACCATGGAGAACATGGTGAATATGATTGCCGACGGGCCCTTTTCCGTCGGCATGTTCATGAAGGAGGTATGCTCCGAAACGAGTATTCCTCCTGTTCTCCCGTCTGGCGACCCCGCTGTCTTGGTCCTACAGAGGCTTACCCCGACTGAGTCGAGGATGCTCTGTAGGCAATGTAATGTGACAGACCGAATTGTGTCTGCTGATATTATCAAGGTTGGGCAGATCACCATCCACCTGAGCTATGCAGACCCCGGATATGTTCCAGTCCTTATCCGGGGTGCATCGCCGCTGATGACCGAGAAGTATCTCAAAGGATTCATGTCCGACTACGGTGTGGTGCATAGGGTTTCGTACCCTCAGCACCCCGATTTTCCTCTTCAGAAGATGGGCGACATCATAGTCTACATGGACTTACAGAGAGGCATCCCATCCGAGGTTGTAATGCGCGGAGATCGTGTCTCCGTGTCTTACAAGGGTTAAAGGCAGTGCTGCTGGTACTGCAAAAAGACGTCTCACGTTAGAAAAAACTGTCCTCTCCTGAAGAAGTGTGACTACTGTAACAAGGTAGTCAACAAGTTCCATCAGTGCCCGGAGAGCACGTTTGCATCACCAGCAGCTCCATCATCGCCTAAAGGGGTGTCTCCCCAGCAACCTTCAATGATGACATCACCGGCCAAGTCAACAGACCCCTCCGTGGGCACTACCTTGACATGGTGGAGGGGCTTGAGTGCCTCAGTGATGCTAATGGCTATGCTGGATCGGGTCACCCATGCCAGACAGGCCTTAGCAGAGAGGCCAGACTAAAAGTGTCCGGTCGGTAGTGGACCCTCCCAAAGGGACCGTTGCTCGCAATGCAGGCATGTTTTTGACATGACTTCCATTGCGACCAGTACGTCCACCTGCGTGTTTGCCGTGCGCAGCGACCCTACTTCTGGGGAAAGGGGGATCCTGGTGGTTGAGGGAAGGCTTTCCGGAACAACACACCACTTTGGCCCCTGCTTCTCGGAAGGATGGGAGGTCTGGATGAGCCCGTCGAGATCAATCGGCTGGTCGTCGCTCCTTGCAGCTTCGGCCATAGGGTTAGGCGCTGCCTATATCTTCCTCGTATCCCTGGTGCTAATGTGCATCCCCTTGTTGGGCTCGGTGGTGGGTGGGGAGCGAGGGAGATGAAACTTTACTCCACTTACTATGGGTAAAAATAATAAGCAGATATCTCAAAAACAAAATAATAGTAATCGTGAAGGGAGACCTAGTAGTAGACCGCCACGAAATCCGAAGTTTTTGGAGATGAAATTGGTAAGTGGGGAGTCGTTTAAGACCATCTCCCCCTTTTTAATTTCCAAAGAACTCAAACGCCTCGTTGGGGATACTAAGCATGTCAAGAGACTCTTTTATGGCAATCTATTAATCGAGGTTGTTAAGGATAAGCAAGCCACCACCCTGCTATCCTTGAAAAAGTTTGCAGGGAAAGCAGTTTCGGTTTCTCCCCATGCAACTTTGAACTATAAAAAAGGTGTTTTCACTTGCCAGGATCTGGAAGGAATAGAGGATGAGGAAATCATTGCCAAATTGGATGATCAATCTGTTGTTGACATTCGCCGGATCGCTCCAAGGAGGAATGGTGTTCCTCATCCTACAAATTCCTTCATTGTTACCTTTGAGGGAACAGTTTTGCCAGATACCATCTATGTCGGCTATATCCAATGTCACGTGAGACCCTTTATCCCCAACCCGTTGCGATGCTTCCAATGTCAGAAGTACGGCCACACGAGAACAAACTGTCATTTTAATGCAGTCTGTTGCAAGTGTGGCCTACCTGGACATGAGATGGGAGATTGTTCTAACGAGTTCCGGTGTTGTAACTGTAAGGGAGCCCATTCTGCCCTTTCAAGAGACTGTCCTATTTGGCGGAAGGAAAAGAAAATCCAAGAGGTTCGTGTCCTTGGGGGTTTGTCTTTTCCAGAAGCACGTAGGCAGGTAGAACGGAACGAAGTCCGAAATTACGCTTCTGTAGTTAAGAGTCGCCCTTCTCTTAATACAGTTGGTACTATGACAGATTTACGTATTGCAGATTTTTCCTGTGGAACTTCCACCTCCACAGAACTATCTGCTAGCGTTAGTCGGACTTCGAATTCCATCATACAACAAGGAACTCCTCCAAAAACTTCGGAGAGAGAAGATGGAAGAAACGCTCATCAGAGGTGTCACCTTCCTCTGACCCCTCCAAAAAACGTGTAGTAGAAGCTACACCAAATTCTCCTATTTTGGGGGGTGGGCCAGACTTCCCTTTAAATGTACAGATATCTTCTATTGAGGAGATGGAGTTATCTCGGGAGTTTAAACCTACAGCTTAAAACCTTCATCATGGCACTGTTACAATGGAACCTTAATGGATTCTTTTGTCGCTTAGAAGACCTGAAGCTTTTAGTCAATAAGTTCTCCTTCTCCTTATTGGCTTTGCAAGAAACGGTTCTCTTGCCATCCCAGTATCCGACTCTAACAGGGTTTAATTTTATAAGGAAGGACTATACAATGGGAAATAAAGTCTGTGGCGGTGTTGCCATCTTAGTTCAAAGATCCTTGCCTTTTATTACCATTAATTTAACATCGAATCTCCAGGCGGTAGTAGTTAGAGTCTTATTCAAAGACCTCTCACCTCACTGTATCTACCTCCGGATCAATATACGGACAAAACATCTTTGTCATCTCTACTGTGTGAACTTCCAAGCCCCTTTCTAGTTCTGGGTGATTTTAACGCCCATAACCCCATTTTGGGGGTCTATAAAGTTCTCTGAAAGAGGATATATGATAGAAAAAGTTTTGAATGCTTTTAACATCAATTTGTTAAATGATGGCTCTCCAACATTCCTCCACTCAGCCAACGGCTCTCTGTCATGCATCGATCTATCTATATCCTCTTCATCTTTTACACCTAATTTAGCCTGGAGCGTATTCTCAGATTTACATGGTAGTGACCATTTCCCGATAAGTATTTCCCTGAGTTCTTTATCTTTTTCCAACCCTCTACCACGTTGGAAATTGGATAAAGCAGATTGGCAGGTCTTCCAGTTTGAGAATAAAACACCCTTTCCATCTGTAGATGAGGCTGTAGAGGATTTCACTTCCCGCATCCTCCATGCGGCAGAACAATCCGTTCCAAAATGTCGATCCTCTTCCACGAAAATACCAGTGCCATGGTGGAATGAAGAATGTGCCCTAGCGGTTCGAGAACGTAAGAGAGCTCTCCGCATTTTCTCCGCACAACCAACTCTCGAGAATCTTATCACTTATAAACAGAAAAGGGCCAGTTGTAAACTAATCATTTCCACAAATAAGAAACTCTGTTGGAGGGATTATATCTCCTCCATTAATAAAAACACTCCTCTTCAAACTGTATGGAACATGATTAGGAAAATAAATAGGAAAAGACTCCCGGATAAACTCCCTTCTCTCATTGAAAATGGGCATACACACTTTCACCCGAAGGAGGTAGCTAATATCCTCTAAGATGCTGAGGTTTCACAAATAAAACATTACTCAGCCTCCTTTCAGAGACAAAAACGTATTGAAGAATCGCATGTTATAAACTTTAAATCTCGAAACCTTGAGAAATATAATCTCCCGTTTATTTTGCGGGAACTGCATTATGCCCTTCGTTGCTCCAGAGATTCTGCACCAGGCCCAGATGGAATCTTATACGCTTTCCTGAAACATCTCACGAGGGAAGCTTATGCTCACCTTCTCTCGTTATATAACTACATTTGGACATTAGGAGAGATTCCGACTTTGTGGAGAGAAGCAATTGTTATTGCTATTCCAAAACCAAATAAAGATCACTCTTGTCCTTCAAACTATCGACCAATTGCGCTAACCAGCTGTCTATGCAAAGTCTTGGAAAGGATGGTCTCTGTCCGATTTATGTGGTACCTGGAAAAAAAACCACCTGTTGTCTAGGTTTCAGTGCGGTTTTCGCAAATCCCGCTCAACTGTTGATCACCTTCTTCGGTTGGAGCATGAGATTCATCTAGCACAGAGAAATAGACAACATGTCGTAGGGGTTTTCTTCGATCTGGAAAAAGCCTACGATACAACTTGGAGGCATGGAATAGCAATACTTTTGCATAAATACGGCCTTACAGGACATCTTCCCTCTTTCCTGTGTAATTTTATGGCGAATAGAACATTCCGAGTTCGCGTTGGGTCAACACACTCAGCCCCTTTTACACAGGAAAATGGTGTCCCACAGGGATGTGTGCTGAGTCCTTTCCTTTTTCTGATTGCTATTAATGAGGCTTGTTTACAACTTCCATCCACTGTGAACTATTCCCTGTACGTTGACGATATCGCCATTTATTGTCGAGGGTCCTCAATGGTTTTTATTGAGCGTCAACTGCAACTGGCTATCAACCTAGAGCAACGGAGTAGGCTTCAAATTTTCACCTCAAAAAACAAGGGCCGTACACTTTTGTTTTTTTGAGAGGCCTCCATCCAGACCCGGATCTTACCCTTTATGAATCCCCTATCTCAGTGTTGGACTCCCACAAATTCTTGGGTCTGACTTTTGATAGGAAACTATCATGGCTCCCACATCTTCGCAATTTAAAATCGAGATGCTTACAAGCCATGAATGTTTTGCGCTCTATTTCCGCTACCAAATGGGGCGCTGATAGGAAGATGCTCTTATTTTTATACGGCTCCCTAGTTAGATCCAAACTAGACTATGGAAGCATTGTTTATGCCTCTGCTTCAAAGAGCACCTTGAAGCTGCTAGATCCAATTCATAACCTAGGCATAAGAATTGCAACAGGAGCTTTCCGTACAAGTCCGGTAGAGAGCCTGTATGTAGATGCTTCTGATCCCCGTTATGGTTAAGAAGAGCCAAACTCCTTCTGAAATATGCTCTTCGCATATCTGGTGAAAGTCTGCATCCAGCTTTTGCCTGTCTATTTAGTAAACCTAGAATCCTACCCCATCACTCTTTTAGAAGCATCAACAATTGGTTCCAGAATCTTCTGGAGAGCCTGAACCTCTCATTTCCAGCCATGCATAGCCGAGAGGTCAGAGATGTCCCTCAGTGGATGCTCCCCCAACCAGATGTAAATTACAACTTATTCAGTGGGAAAAAATCAAATTTTTTGGAAGCTGAAATTAACGCACTTTTTAAGGTTTTTTTAGAAACGCTTCCTGATGGCTTCCACATATATACAGATGGGTCCAAATCAGAGGACGGAGTTGGCTGTGCATTCCTTATAGATAATACTATATTCTCCTATCATTTGCCAAACGAGTTTTCCATCTTCTCAGCGGAATTGGTTGCTTTAGCCAAAGCGTTAGAGTTCTGTTTTCAATATCCAAATTTCAACATCTGGATATTCTCTGATTCTCTGAGCGCTTTGCAATCGTTGGAATCTTTCAATTCTGAAAATCCTTTTGTCAAAAGAATCCAGGAATACCTTCATTTCCTGGATTCCCAAGGTACCAGAATTCATTTTGTCTGGATCCCTAGTCACATGGGTATCCAGCAAAATGAACGAGTCGATAAGGCGGCAAAACACGCTATTGCACAGTTACTGATCTCTGAATTGCTGTCAATCCCCGAGCATTTATACCCGGTGATTTCAAAGAAACTCAAATCTTCTTGGCAGGAGTCTTGGCCTCTTAACCCAGCTAATAAACTTTTTGAAATCAAGCGTTCCATCACACCGTGGTCATTACCTTGTCTAACAAACAGGCGAGAAGATGTCGTTCTTACTCGGCTTAGGATTAGTCACAGCCGTCTTACTCACAAATATTTATTAAAAAAAGAACCAGCCCCATTGTGTTCTTGTGGAGCAACGCTAACTATTAAGCATATTCTTATTCAGTGCCCTTTACACACTTAATTACGACGCTCATTAGGGCTGAATTATTCACTTGAGTTTTTGTTGGGGAATAACCCTATGATTTTTAAAAAAGTATTTTTGTTTTTAAAAATTATTCATGTTTTTAAATTCATATAGTCATCTTTTTATTGCTTTTGCATTGCATATATTTGACCATCAAATATAGGTTTCATTTAGTGCCATTTACACACTAACCATATTTATCAGTTTTTATTAGGGGACATCTCATAAGAAAATAGATTTTAATCATCTATTTTATAGTCAGTTAGTGCCATTTACACACTAATGATTTACACAGCCCCATTTCTTATTACGGGAGAATCCTGGGGGAAAATGTCTGTTTTTAAATTCATTAGTGATTTTAAAAGCTCATAGGCATAATTTTTATTGTTTTTCCATGTTTGTCATTCACGTTTTTATGATTTTTTTCATCTGATTCTTTAAACTTTTGGGATTTTAAACTTTCTGTCGGGCGCAAAATGGCCATAGCAGCCGACGCCCTAAAATTTCAACCAACCAACCAACCAACCAAGTCAACAGAGCCGAGCAGAGCCACGACGCCTTCGCGCCCACCTCGAAGGCAGCGTACGACACAATCTCCGCCGCCTATGGATGCTAGGAAGGAGATGCCACCACCTCAAGCGCCACTATCTGTGAAACCTAGGGAGGAGATACCATCTACTCCTCCCCCATCGAAAGTCCAAGATGGCGCCCTCTTTCCTGATCCATCAAGCGACATATCGATGGTCGAGGAGGTGAGCTCTGCAGAAGAAGATGTAGACGCATCTGGATTATCCGAATCCATCTTTCCGGAGGAAGAATTTCCAGCCCTTCCTCCGCCTGCGAAGACATCGACTTCACAGCCACTTCGGATCGCCTGTGCGCCTTCGTCTGCTTCGGTGTCATCATCAGCAGGGAATGTACGGTCATCAGCATCAATACAGCGGGACGTGCTTGCGACGGCATCCAAATCTCGCAAGCACAGAACCAGACGGCATCACAGCAGAAGGGACGGCGTTGCTGCTTCTTCTTCTTCTTCCTCGTTTCGATCTCCGAGGCGGAAGTCGAAGGAGCCTCCTCCATCATCAGTAAAGCTCCAGGCTCCTTCTGAGAAGTATCAAGAGCCAGCAACGTGATTCCACAATGAAGGTCATCTCACTGAACGTGCTTTCCCTGGGTTCGTCTTTTAAGCAATCGGGTTTTATCGACGTTTATTGCCCTGTACAGGCCGGACATACTTTTGCTTCAAGAAGTGAAACTTGATCCTTCACAAGTATGGTACGATCTACCCGGCCTTCGCAGACAATTTCCTCGTGGACAATTTTTTATTAACTCTTCATCACCGTTTGGGCAAGGGGTTGCAACTATCATCTTCAACCCCTCCATTCAGGTGTCGAATTATTTGTGCGACAGCGAGTGCAGGGTAATATCTTTAGACATTACATCTTCTAAATTTCAATTCCGATTGCTTAACGTGTATGCTCCGTGCTCGAGGGCAGAGAAACGAGTCTTTTTCAACGACCTACATGTATATCTGTGTTCATCATTTCCTGTAGTGATTGCTGGTGAATTTAACTGTCATCCAGACGGAGACAACATCTTTTCGTCTGGACATGTGCATCGCCTGTGCCTGCAAAATGCATTGTTTGATCTATGGCCTGTTAATTCTCGTGGTGATCTTAGTGGGTTCACATTTCATCAAGGACCCACTATGGCATCGCGACTTGATCTTTATTTGGTCAACAATATATTTGCTGGTGCAGCTGGAACAATTGAGGTTATTCCTTGTGCATTTTCCGACCATAGTGCCATCTTGTGGTCGTGGGATCCTCCATTTGTTTCTCCGGCAATTGCTGCAGATCAAGTCACCAATAAGAACTGGTTTCTAAACGTTTCTCTGCTCGACAATGAAGAGTACCGGGGAATGTTCGTTCAGTTTGTGGAAAAACATCTCCACAATGTGCCTCCTACGCTTGAATCGTGGTTGAACATAAAAACTAAAATAAAAAAATTTTTCCGGAAGCTTGGTTTGGATGCAGCCAGACGTCGTCATCGTTACCTCCTCATGCTGCAAGAAATATTGCGACTCCTCCGTTGTTCCACCCCTAAGGAGGAGTTTCAAGCTGAAATTCATCAGGTGAAGAGTGAAATAAACGCTCTAATGATCCGGAAAGCTGCCGGCGCAGCACTCAGGGCCAAACTTACCTGGGCAGCTGACGTTAGGAACATGTCATCGGCAGCTTTCGCTGAGGAGAGGCGTCGGGCTAACAATAAACATTGTCACCGTTTATTGGTGGAGGGTGAGGAAGTGTAATCTGATGCCAACATCTTATCAGCTTTTCACTCTCACTTTTCATCATTTTTTAGCCATCCAATCACTCCGTCAGACACCACGAGGCAGTGGATAGAGGCATTGAGACCTTTTTCTGTGGAATCCGATTTGTTTATAACACGTCCCTTCACCGAAGATGAGGTCAAGAAGTTTCTCTCGGCAGACGGCCGTCATCAGTCCAGCCCGGGCTTAGACGGCATACCATATATCTTCTTCAATTCGTCGTGGAAACTTCTTGGGCCTTTCCTGGTGCGAGTCTTTCATTCCATCATTCAAGACCCGTCTTCCATCACACCGGATTTTACTGTGGGGAAAATCATCCTGCTCCCTAAATGTCCGGATCCAAAACTAGTGACCCACTGGAGACCGATTACATTACTCAATACAGACTACAAGATCTTCACTGGGGTGTTCCAGCAACGGCTTAAGGTCATCGCCGACGAGTTTTTTGATCCGGGTCAATCCTGCTCAATACCAACACGCAGGATGACAGACAATCTTATAACTATTCGGTGTGTAATGGAAGAAGCGCAAGTGCGTCAACAAACTCTTGCTGTGTTAAGTCTCGACCAGGAAAAAGCATTTGACAAAGTGAATCACGAATTTCTATTCCAAGTGTTTCACCAGCTTCATCTTCGGTTATTTGCTGTGATAATTTCTGCACTGTATGCATCGGCCACATCATGTGTGGCGGTTAATGGCTCCACTTCGTCTACCTTTAAACTCTTGAAAGGTGTCAGGCAGGGGTGTCCTCTATCGCCTCTCCTGTACATCTTCTATTTGGAGCCATTACTCCAGTTCTTGAACCGCCACTCGGAGGTTCGGGGATACGAGTTACCAGCTGCGTCTATCAACAACAAGACATTAGCATACGCCGACGATGTCGTGTTGTTTGCTTCGGACTCGTATTCCCTGAGCATTTACAAAGAAACCTTCGATCTCTTCAGCACTTCGACGGGGAGTACCATCAACCTCGTCAAGTCGAAGGGAATTGCGATTGGGAAATGGACGATAGACAAGCTGAAGTCTTTCCCAATAACATGGTGTGGTCAGATCACAGTGCTTGGATTTAGATTTTCTTTTCTACCGGACATGGACTCTATCCATTGGCAGCAAGTGGTGGATAAGCGTATTGCCCGCCTTGACAGGAATTTTTGCTTTTCTACGTCTATGCTTGTCAAGGTGCGGTTTGTGCAGACTCATATCTTATCATTGTTGTCATCTAATTGCCTATTCACTTTACCACCAGCTAACATGCTCCACAAAGTTCGCAGTGCTATTGTTAATTGTGTGTGAGGAAGCTCTGTTCAGCGTCATCCTGTTCAGGCAGGGTTTCTCTTCACCCCCTTTGAAAGGGGTGGGTTAGGCTTGCCCGAAATCCGGCGATACCTCATTGCAGCAAGGCTTGCTGCAATGATTCGTGTTTTTCTCTTCCCCCCACCTTTGTGGGCGAACTTTGTGTTTATGTATCTACGAGTGTTCTCCAAAGTGAATAGGATACCGTTACCACCCTTGCTGAATGTGCGTCACCCTTGTTTTTACCATCTATTTCAAGGGGACTTTGTGATTATCTTACCAGCGTTGCGCAATTTAGACTACCAAGACTGGGGTCATTTGCGTCTGTCTTGGTTCTTCCAGCAGTCTGACCAGGGCAAGGCCACCGACATCTTTCGCCTCTGCCCAGATTATCCGTGGTCTGCTATTTTGAAGGCAATGAAAACTGTCGCCTTTGATGGAACTCTGTTCTCCTGTCAATGGCGAATGCTGCACCATGGATTTTACTCCCTCCAGCGTCTTCATCTGTGGAGGGTGTTTAGAACTGCTGGTTGTCTACATTGTGGCATCATAGAGACAATCCAGCATTTATTCTTCGAGTGCTCG
>JAHWFO010017185.1:5257590-5321734 GCA_023313115.1 Rhysida immarginata
TGATGTAACAATGTATGAAATTTTCGCGCTCAGGCTTTAAGTAGAGGTGGTGTTGTTTCAGTGCGGAGGCTTTCTTTATAGGAGGCGTTGCCCTAATGCGTTCTATCAACACCTTCTAGAAAGAAAGCCAAACAACTAAAACATCATACATTGTTACATCATATTTCGACCCGTAGCCCATCGTCCTTTTCTTCGGCTACGATTTCGACAAAGGAAATAATTTTGTTTGAGAAATTTTTTTTTGAAAAGTGGGGGAGGGACTATAACAACCCAAAAATGGGGACCCCATAAAAATGAGAGACCCCCCGAAGCACGCTGCTATTTACTTTATTTGTTGTCAAATTTTATTTTAAGATTGCAAAAGGCTGCTTTGAGGATTATTAAAGTTTGCCAATTGTCGACATTAACAATGTTTCTGCTATTAACAAAGTTTTTCTGCTATCTCTCGTGCCTAAAGTTATGCAAGCGAAAGGACTTGTTTATTTTTGGGCTTTGCTTCGAAAATGGTGAAGCATAAGATAGAGATATATTATCGTTTTTAGCACATTTTCTATATATAGAAATGTGCTTATGTGATCGGTTTGTCCAGCTGTCCGTCCGTCTGTAGACAATCCCAAAATTCATTGCGTTGCATGTATTGAATTGCATGTATTGCAATCTCACAATTCATTCAATCATGTCTTGAATTGCTGGAAGAAACGAATTATCCTCGCATTTGGTAAAAAGCGTGTTGGGAACATGGGTTCGGTCCTGCGCGTGCTCTAAACGTTAATGAGATGGTGTGCGTGCAGGATGCACGGGTTTGACGATTATTAAAAGGGCAGTTCGGTCCCTAAATCAAGAGACTTTTTTTATTCCTAGGGAGCTTAGCATTTATTACGATAACTTGAAAACGAATTAACTTTTTCACAGTCTGTTTTCACCAATCCATTAAAATGGGACAGAGTAGGCAGAAGTACGAACGTGAGATACCAGGAATAAGTACGTGCTCTAATAGCACGTGCTTTAATGGTACCATTATGATACCCTCTTAAACATTTCCTATAACAAGATATGGCATGTAATATATCAAACAAATTGTCACAACATATCTTGAACGAATATAAAAGAGTACCTAGTGATAGCAAGTATCGGTCTAATGGCACGTGTACGTGCAAGGATGTCTCATGAATGAATATAACGGTATATAGTGATGTCTGAATTGTTTAGTAGTACGTGTTTTAATGGTACCAAGTGGTACCATTGGAACTTTCAATGCTAAGATATGACATGTAATATATCAAACGCCTCGTAACAAGGTGCCATGAGTGAATATCACGAGAAAATAATGATAATGGTTATTGGTTTACTAGCACGTGCCCTAATGGTGCCCTATGAAACCATATGGTACATTGGAAATTTCAATGCTAAGATATGGCATGTAATATATCAAACGACTCGTAATAACGTGCCATGAGTGAATATGACGTGTAAGTAATGATAATAGTTATTGGTGCGTATTGGTTTAGTAGCACGTGCCCTAATGGTGCCCTGTGATACCATATGGTAACCTTGGAACTTTCAATGCTAAGATAAGGCATGTAATATATCAAACTACTCGTAACAACGTGCCATGAGTGACTATCACGAGAAAATAATGATAATGGTTAACAGTTTAGTAGCACGTGCCCTAATGGTGCCCTATGAAACCATTGGAACTTTCAATGCTAACATATGGCATGTAATATATCAAACGACTCGTAACAACATGTAATGAGTGAATATCATGAGAAAATAATAATTGTTTTTGGTTTAGTAGCAAGTGCCCTAATGGTGCCCTATGAAACCATATGGTACCATTGGAACTTTCAATGCTAAGATATGGCATGTAATATATCAAATGACTCGTAACAAGGTGCCATGAGTGAATATCACGAGAAAATGATAATGGTTGTTGGTTTACTAGCACGTGCCCTAATGGTGCCCTATGAAACCATATGGTACCATTGGAAATTTCAATGCTAAGATATGGCATGTAATATATCAAACGGCTCGTAACAAAGTGCCGTGAGTGAATATCACGAGAAAATAATGATAATGGTTATTGGTTTACTAGCATGTGCCCTAATGGTGCCCTATGAAACCATATGGTACATTGGAAATTTCAATGCTAAGATATGGCATGTAATAGATCAAACGTCTCGTAATAACGTGCCATGAGTGACTATCACGAGAAAATAATGATAATGGTTAACAGTTTAGTAGCACGTGCCCTAATGGTGCCCTATGGCATGATATGGTACCATTGGAACTCTCAATTCTAAAACATAGCATGTAATATATTAAACCTCTCGTAACAACATGTAATGAGTGAATATCATGAGAAAATAATGATAATGGTTATTGGTTTACTAGCACGTGCCCTAATAGTGCCCTATGAAACTATATGGTACCATTGGAACTTTCAATGCTAAGATATGGCATGTAATATATCAAACGACTCATAACAAGGTGCCATGAGTGAATATCACGAGAAAATAATGATAATGGTTATTGGTTTAATAGCACGTGCCCTAATGGTGCCATATGATACCATATGGTATCATTGGAAATTTTAATGCTAAGATATGGCATATAATATACCAAACAACTGGTAATAACCTGCCATGAGTGATTATCAGGTGTAAATAATAATTGTATTGGCTTAGTAGCACGTGCCTTAAAGGTGCCATATGATACCATATGGCACCATTGGAACTTTAAATGTTAACATATGGCATGTAATATATCAAACAACTCGTAACAACGTGCCATGAGTGAATATAACGAGTAAATGATGATAGTGGCAATTGGTTTTGTAGCACGTGCCTTAATGGTACAATACAGAATTTATAGAAGTTTTAATGCTAAGATATGGCGTGTAATATATTAACCAACTCCTTACGCGTTATTAGATCTTTTGTTATCCATAGCTTATTTGAGTCAAGAGTATAGTACTCTTAGGCTTAATGGTATCTAAAACTCATTACTAATTAATTTAATAGTAGTTAATCGCTTGCTTCAATAAGACTTTAGTAATTTAATATGAAAATCTAATAGATGCTTACACATAACGCTTCAGCAATTGAGGCTCACTTCGTTTAACATTATGTGAGAATTCTTACAAATTAAAGAACTTTTATTTTTTTAAGTGTATGAGGAATAACTTCACTCTCCATTTACCTTTCATTCTTCAAGTTTATTCCTTTAAATTCTCTCTATACGTTAGCCTATTTAAATAGTAATTTACAATTTAGTTTTCATATTGATTTATTTACTCTCAAGTGTTTTAAAATGTTGGTTAATTCTATATATCCATGTACGATGCTATAACAAGAAAATGTGCTCCCTTTATCCGCTTTGGCGGTAAAATCATTCTTTTTTTAATGTGGATGAAAAACTGTCAGTGTTATGTAGACAGGAAATGAGCAATGCCCAAAAGGGGGTACAATGGCTTATTAAAGAATAATTATCATTTCACGAGTAAAATTCAAAGAACTGAAAGAGGCCAACAAATTAGTCAATTTGGGATATCGAAGTTTTTAGGCAATTAGGTCTAACCAAAGACTGCCACGGGCACGATAGAATGTGTGCCAATTATTTTAGAGGCGACAAGTTTCCAAACGGCGAAAAACTGATGACAGATACTGTTCCAAGTTTGATATGATTGATCTGTCGCCGAAACCATTCCAATCCGGACGAGCTCCAAGCATTATAAGCTATTCATTTGCTCAAGTGTAACCCGACCAAGATGAGAACAGAAACACGGCCACGGTTTTGCTATTTTGTTGAAACAGATGAGGTACTAGTAAGAGATAAGAATTTCGTGTACTAACATTTCCCTCTCCTTGTTCTTCCCTCCGCCCCTGTTACTCTTGTGCTTTGATGATCAGCGAACTGGAGACGATTACTACTCGACCGAGACTGCTATGCGTTTTCAGACTACGCACCTGAACGATCGGAACACTTGCAAAATGGATTGTTCATTTATTGACAGAATTGTGTCTTCCCACCATGAAGGGTCCTGTGAACGTCGACGCACAGTAAACATTGTACCAGGAGATGACCCCTTGGCTCAGGAGCCATCACTCGTCATTCCCTGTTTTTGACTGGCAGGCTGGGATTGAAGACTAGAATGAGAAGTTCATTGGATGGAACCCCTGATTATGACTGTGGAAGAAAATTGTGCACAGTTTATTTGTGGAACCTGATTAACGAGGAACACCTCAGTTTAACCAATTTGTTTTGCATGCTACCAGTATTGTCGTTATTTGTTAACCAGAGTTGTTTTAAATATTATGATTGAACTTTACTATGAATTGATTTGGCCATTTTCGTAATAATAATGATTGATTTTCTTTGTCTTTTGAGCCCTGAAATAAACCTGGTAAGGTATCCGCTACCATCAACCTGTAGTTTATCAATTTTATTTTGGAACTTAAGCTGTTAAAAGTTTGTTTGATGTCCATATTTCGTCAATATCTGGACTCAAGGTAAGAAGAATTTACACTACGTTACGCCCTTCCACTCTAAGACGACGTACTCGTTGAGAGTTGTAAAACGAGAATTTACTTGAGCTCGTGTCCATGCAATAGAATAATGCTATTAGAACCGACTGCGATACTGACATAAACAAAGCAGTGAGAGTAATAGAATTTAAGGACGTTAGAATTTTGACCACTTTGTATTGTAGTGGAACGCTAAAACCGACCGTTACATTGTAAACACAGCACAATCTTTGAAGCACAATCTTTGAAGGGCACACTAACACATTACAATCGAAGAGTCGATATAGGGTGCTTCTAAAAACTCTCGAGCGCTCATTTTCAATCACGTGATCGTTTACCCCTGATCGCGCCCGCTCTATTCACCCGCTAATGACGTTTTTTGACAGCGCCAAGGGCAACGAGATATACTGGTGGCCAAAAGTTTGGACCAACCAACAAATCAATAAAAAATGAATTTATACTGAAAATATTTTACACCTACAACTCTAAGTAAATATGAAACAATATTCAGGGAAGAAACAAATTTATTTCTGCGTCGTTGCTTTTTTATTACCTTAAATCAAAATAAGACTGGCCAAAAGTTTGGACCAACATCACAAACACGCAAATAATTTGCATATTACAAGTCATCGTATTGCGTGGTAAGCACTAAAACCATATTATATATTGTATAATGTTAACTGAAGGCCAACGAGAGTGAATTAGAAAATTTAACTAGCAATTTACAAACTTCAAAAAAGTTGCTGAAATCTCCCATGTGAGCTACAAATCTTTATCAGAAATTGTTAAAAATGTTAATTGGAAATAGGACGGACATAGGACGACCTTGTGCACTGACGCGAAGAGACAAATCAAGAATTAAGATACATGTTAGACATGATATTACATCTGGGCATGTAGTCAACATCACACAAGTCAAACTTAATCTGCAACTTGCTGCCTCAAGAAGAACATTTCGCTGCGAATTACGTGCTCAGAACTTTGCCTATGAAATTATACCCAAAACGTTGCCACTAACACAGAAACAAACGCAGGATAGACTGGAGTTTGCTAAGACACATCTGCGTGAAAACACAGACTTCCAATTGGTTGTTTTTTCTGATGAAAAACGAATCAGTTTGGATGGTCCTGATAATATACCTTCTTGTGAAGAGCATCGTGATAAAGAAACACTTGTTCCACTGCGAATTAAGCGCCAAATGGGTGGTAGTGGAGTGATGATTCTGGGTGCCATTGGAAGCAACGGAAAGTTGAAGATTCACATTATAGATGGACATTGCACAACAGCTCAATATAACGATGATCTTCACAATGTGTTCATCCCTTTGTGCAAAGTCTAGTTTAAGCAAAAAAATGGATTTAGCAGCAGGACAGTCCTGCAATCTATACTGCACGAGTTGTGGAAGCCTGTGTTGAGAGCAACAACATTTCCACTTTTGCTTTGACTGCTCGAAATCGAGATCTCAATATTATTGGGTATTTGTGGCATCTCACGGAACAAAAAATTTACCAAAACACTTAGTACAAATCTCGAGAACAACTAATAGCAGCCATTCAGAAAGCTGTTAAGCCAAATGTTATTAAAAGCTTATTTATTTCTATTTCAGGTCGTTTGTCAAATACTGTAGAGTCAAAATGATCTCAAATATGAAAATAATTGATTAGTTAATGATTTAATACTTTTTTCCCTTTGTGTTATACAAATGTAGTCCAAACTTTTGGCCAATCTTATTTTGATTTCAGGCAATAAGAAACCAACAACGCAGAAATAAATTTGTTTCTTCCCTGAATATTGTTTCATATTTACTTAGAGTTGTAGGTGTAAAACAGTTTTCGTATAAATTCAGTTTTTCTTGACATTGCTAGTTGGTCCAAACTTTTGGCCATCAGTGTAACAGCCCGATCAGTAAATAAGAGGTAACTGTCACAGAAACTCGTTACGCTTTCAAACTTTTGTTTTAGGCGTAATTATTTATTATTTATTGTCCAATATTATAATCTGATGGGGATTTATTAGATTTCAATGCATTTATTCTTTTATGACAATAAATACGAGAGTGTTAAAAAATCTACGTACGAGAGTGCACGTACGATAAAACGAAACTTTAAAGAAAATTCGAAACCTAAGAGAAAAATTAAAAAATTAAAATATGTAAAACAATCTTCGCTTTTATCTTCAGCTCCTTCGCCCCTGCCTTGTATCTTGACCTGTTCCGTGCCTTCAGATTCATTGCAAAACTATAAACCGCATTGGAAACAGACTTCGAGGTGGGATATGCTTTCATTGTCGGTCATTATTGCGAAAGTAATAAAAGCGAAAGTAGTGAAAGTGAGCGACGCAACGCGAAGTGATCACAATGGAAATAAGATCACTTTGATCCTGAGCGTTCCCAACACGACGATGAGATCGGGGAGTTTTTAGAGGCGCCCGTGACGAGCGCTCTGTCATTTTTAGATGCAGTGCTCGCGTTGATCATGAACGCTTACGCTCGATCGCGACTGGAGAGAGTTTTTAGAAGCAGCCATAGACTGCGCACCGATTGATGGAGATCCGTATGCGGCATAAAACTCCTATGGCACACACTACAGGTTGGTGCACAAAAACCGACTTTTCTCCGTTTTGAAACTTTGTCCGTTTTTCTGGATTGCAGAACTTTTTTGGAAGTTTTGAAAAAAAACGTAGCTTTTTCCGAACCGTTTTACATTATCCGTTTTTTGACAAATCGACGACGCGAACTCTTATGTGATTGGTGGAATCGAGCATGACGTATATGGGGCTGACTGTGAGACTTGAGTTAAATCATAGCCAACATGATAGGGAGTTAAATCATACCTATCATGTTGGCTATGGTTAAATCAACATGGCTCCTCGACGAGTTCCAAATAGCCGGTCTGCGTATTTTCAGATCTTCATATGTTGAAAAAGTGAAATGGTGGGTCTCAAAATTTACGAGAGCTTTTTTTTTTTAATGATTATACAAGATCACTTTCAAAATCTTCACTATTTTTCCAACAATTACTATTTCAAAGTCATTAAAAATATTTTAGAATACTTGGTATGAAAAAAATAGCAGAAGAAAAATTTAGATTAGGTCCACAAACTGCATTTTACATTTTAAACGAATTTAGGAGGAGGAAAAGAAGCATAAATTATCAATGATGGGATTTGAACGCACCACCTTTGATATGTGAAGCGCAAAGCTTACCACTGCGCTACAACGACATTCAGTGGACGTGAGCAAAATTTAGATATTTATAAAATGCGTACGTTTGGTGGTAATTTTTGTTTGTTTTTTTTCATCGTAAACTTCTGAATAGTGCGTCGAATGGTTTTGCATCTATTTAAGTGAAAGCCATATGCGATAGTGCAATCAGAATTCGTGGAGTCTCCTTCTGAGCGTAATTTCTGCCCTTGCGATGCCATTCTCTCCAACAAAGATCACGACAGCGAGTTGATTTCTTTTTCTTGATCTGCAGAAACCTACGATTTTGTTCTTGATATTTTTGAAAATATGTAAGCTCTATTAAAGCAACTTATTCATATTTTTTTTATTAAAAACATTCTGGATTGATAACCTAAGTTATTATTGCTTCGATGGCCCAGGCGTGAAAAGGACCAATGGGAAGCGCTTTAGGTTTCACAAGCTCCGCCTCCGTCTGTAACATACGAGGGTCTGAAAATATGCAGCCGGTCTCGCCTCTACTTCCTTTATTAACTTTTCTTTTAACAGTTTAAGCTGCTTGCCTTTCGAATTTTCCATATTTTTTTTTTTTTTTGCAACGACAACGTGAAACTTTTGAGCTTATTTGTAATGGCGGCTTTGATCTGACTTCTGGCTTCGACGACGCCCACAATGCATAGCGCTCTCAGAGCTCACCTGATTGGTGCGATTTTTGAAAAAACGGAGAAAATTCCAACTCTGTTGGAAATCCAAAAGTCGGAAGAAAGTCGGACAAAGTTCAAAAACGCAAAAAAGACGGCAAATGTAAAACGGTGTCGATTTCTGAAAAACGTGAAAAGTCGGAGAAAGTTCCAAAACACCCAAAAAAACGGAGAAAAGTCGGTTTTTGTGCAACAGGCTTAAGTTGGCAATACCAGTATACGAGATGCTAGCGTGAGGTATCCGAAGCGTCGGAATCAAATAAATAAATGTCACAGTCGGGATCGATTATCATTAGTCGTGAATGTCACAAGTCGGTATTCTGTCACACTGTAAAGAAGTTAACGATAACGATCGAATGAATTAAGAGCAAAGTACAATGGACATTGTCGCCACACTATTCGTTGAGAAAAACAGAAGGCTAGAGCATAAACAGATTATTGAGTCCGTTTGACATAGCAGGCAATTTGAAATATAAAAAGTTACAACACAAATCCCAATTCTTGTTCGGTATATGCACTTAGGCTATACGGCCATAAACCACGTAACTGAGATTGATAACGGAGGTTATAGCTACGAAGTTCTGGGAACACATGTTCCGCGGTTTGGGCACTGAGGAATATCTGCAACCGTGCCGATATTCATCAGTATAAAGTTCGTGGTGGTACTCGCAGTCCAGCGTAAAAGTTTCAGGGACGGTACGCTTTCGCTCTTAGAATGAAAAATAACGCAAGCGCTCACCTGGCCACGTTGGCAAACGACAGAGTTCGTTACAGCGGGGGTCTCCACGTTGTTCTCGCCTTCCTGACCTCGGAGTTCGGCGTTCGTGTAGGACTTTGGTTCGCTCAGGGCTGCTGGCACTTTTCCACGCTGCTCTCTGGATATTGCAAGGAGATTCCTCTGCTTTCCTTTTACAGTTCTTGAGACGTTTCTCCTGTCGCTGCCTCGCCCACGTCCGTCTCCGACAACTCCTCACCATAACGAGTCCCCTGATCGCGTTTCTTGTCGTTGAGATCTCGAATTTCCCGCTCTTGTCTCTCATTGGCCTCCTGCGCCTGACGTTGTAGACGAAGGGTCTCCTCTCCATTTCGAACTAGCGGTTAAAACCCAACGCATCCCATCGCTTCAGCGCATGCGCGTTTAGGGTGTTGCTAAAAGCTGAGATAGTAGCATACAGACGCGATGATTCTGTGGTGATTTTAGCAGTGAGAAAGCAGAATCTTTCTCACATAGAAGTTTACAATAATGTATTTTTTCTGTCTTAAATGATTTTTTTGTGCGGGTATTTTTTTTTGTTATAAATTTTCTACTCCATTTAAAAAAATCAATCACTTAAAAAATATAATCAAATCAATAACGTATAATTCAAGTTAAAATAAATAACAAAAACTTATAAAATTAAAGAAATCATGACCATTTCAAAATTCCTTTTGAAATTAAAATAAATTATCTTACGATCAATTTAAGAGTATTAACCTAACCTGTCCTTAAATTAATAATTTAAGAAAACTAGTAGAGTAATACTGCCCCATCCCCCTTAACATTGACATTCCCATATTCCCCTCGTTATGAATTACACGAATGTTAACAGCAACTTTCATTATCAAATTCTCTTGATATCTTGAAATGCAGTTTTATTAAATTTACTCATGAATTGACTGTTATAATGTACTAAAAACCTTTACAACTGTAAGGTTTGAGGATTAATTGGCCAGAATTAGAATATTCAGATTAATTATGTAGATAAGCTATTTTATACTCGCGTTCATAATTGTCTATTTAGATTCGGAATTAAGATTTTATAAATTTTTAGAAGGATTTAACTTAGAGTAGAATTAAATAAAGTTTATTATTTTAAGTATTTCTTTTTTCTGCGCTTGTTAAGAATCGTTTTTAAGTGTCACTTTTGGCATTAGTCGCAGGGGGAGAAAGTGAGATTCATTTTACATCTCATTGTTTTAGTTGTTGGTCTTGTTTTCAAGGACCTAAAGAGCATTGCCAGAGTTAGCTAAATAAACAAGAAACGAATTTGAGAACAGGATATGGGATAGAAAGACAACGAGAAAGACAAGGTAACGATTGAACTTTGGAATCTGAAGTGAGCAAAGAGACAAGAAATGATCACGTGAAAGCAAAAAGAAACGATTAGAGAGGTGTCGACGGACTTTGATTGACAGGGAGATTCACCTTTTTTTTTGGTGGATGGTCAGCGTTTCTAAACGCCTGATTGGTTATTGAATTTGAATCTGTCTTGTCAGTAGTTCTAAGTGAAGAAGACGTTAGTAGTGATTTAACTTTCGTGATAGCCGGTTGTGCGGCGTCGCTACTCAATTTTTAGCTTAATTCGGCCTTCATCTGGTATTTCAGATGAGAAATTCTAAAAAGTAGGCTTAATTCAAATGTTTTAAGTTTTAGTGGTTTAATTTAAGTTCATAACAAATTTATCTTTGTGTTCGCTCGAGTCGAGGATTTTAAAGAGTATCCGCTTAGCTGAGAACCAGCTCCATCAATTTAAATAGTTCCTGGAGACCAGTATTAGTTGGAGAGAAAGTAACCAGCCCCAAAGGTACAAAATTTCATCGTGGAAGAGGGAGCCTAGCAGAGCGATCTACCAGCCACTTCGGAGGAGACCCCCCCCCCGTACGTTTCGACGCAGCCAGAGAGCGAGAAAGACATCCAAGAGTGGACAGATTGAGAAGACACGGTATAGCCCATTTCCATTTATGTCTCAATGGCCATTCTTTCTGTTTCATTTCATTACATTCAAAATTGGGAACGGATTATTTAATCAGACAGATAGTGGGAAAGACAGATACATTTTACATTAAAACATTATATTTTTCATAGAGAGCTTAAATTATACTCTCCCTAAATTCTTATCTGATCCAGACAGACCATTTGCTATATTCCATTAAATCTTAGAAATTAGATTGTTAATCTTTATTGCACTTAGTAATTGTTAAATCAGTCATTCCAGTTTCGCATTTAGATATGATTTAAACATTTCTACATTCGATTACCTTCTTTAAGTAAAGATTTACACAAACTCATTCTGAATTATGATCATATATTATTTAAAGAAACCACCAATCATTAGCTCGTAAATACTTATCTATTCAATTCTTTAAATTGATAGATTACCTTACTGTACATCATATAAATTGATTGCCAAGTCTTTACATGAAAACTGTTTTCTTATTTATACTTTACGATGATCCAAATTGATACAGTTTTATACAATGTCTGTCATTATTACAATTTGAATTATTCTGAATTTGCATACCTAAATTGAACATCACATTAATTGAATTTAATTATTCATTTATCTACATCTTTTATTCCAAATTACTAAACGTTATTGTTTTATATATCTTTTGTTATATGATCAATAAACAACTTATTTAATTGTTTAAGACCATTTCACGTGCCTATTTCTTCCCTCGTTGGCCGGCCTGTGTGCGGAGATTTTAGTATGTAAGTTAATGGGATAAATCCTAAATTATCATAAAACTTTGTGAATAGCATAATTCACTGGCGCAGTCCTTATAAATGATTAATTATTCATTCGACCATTTATTTCCATAATTATCCCCCAGGAACCTTACTACACTGACGCAGTGCGTCAGGATATCGGGATATTGTATCCCCATTTCCTTACACAACGTTTTATATTTATTTATTTATTTTTATTGATGAAATATACAAATAATTGGCATTTCCAGAAGCCAGTTTTGGCTTTTATTGGAATACAGAATTAATGCATAAATAAATATACAAAATTAAAAATAAAATAAAATAAAATAAAAGGAAGTTGTTCAATTAATAAAATATGACCAGAGATGGATGAAAGTTATATATCTTTCATCCATCCCTGATATAACTTATTTAAACATTCAAAAATTATTTAGTTATACAAAAAAAGCAGAACTTATCAAAAACTTTGTGATATTCTAACAGCAAAGATAATTTATTTTAATTTCAAAAGGAATTTGAAATGGTCATGATTTCATTAATTTTTTTTAAGTTGTTGTTTATTTTAATTTAATTTATTTCTGAATCAAACGATAATGATTTTATTATTATTTTTAAATGCAGTAGAAAATCTATAACAAAAAAAAATAAAAATAAAAATAAAACAAAAACGATACCGCATAAAAGGCAAATTAATGTAAGAAAGAGAAAATACCGTAAACTTTTAAGTGAGAAGGGATTGCTTTCCCGCTACTAAAATCACCACAAAATCATCACCTTTTAGCAACACCGTAAACACGCATGCGCTGAAGCGATGGGATGCGTTGGGTTTTAACCGCTAGTCATTTCGAACCATAGAAGTAGCGGGTATGGAACTGACCGACGATGCCATCGGAATTCCGGATGTCGTCTGAATTCCGTGACACCAAGCGTGCATTCATATAAGTAGCTTTTTGCTAAATCTCCTAATAAGTGCATTTCTGCGTAACAGCTAAAACTCCTTCTTGGAAAGTTTATAAGATCCTTGTATTATTTTCTGCAGGGTTTGATTTAAATCGCGCGGACACTAAAGCTAGAAATTTCTTATATACCGAGATTCCTGAGCATTATGTCTTTCAAAAAGGCGGACATGCCACAAGAAGGATTCGAAAAAATTATATACTTTATGTACGCTGTGAGCCCCGCAGACAATGAAATATACAGTTTGAGACTTTTGTTACTTCACATACGGGGTGCTGTATCTTTTGAGTCTCTGCGTACAGTGCAAGGGGTTGTTCATAGTACATTCACTGACCCCGCAAGAGCACTAAATCTGATAGACAATGAAGATCAATGCTTTCTCATGTTGTTACAATTCCGTGCATCTTTGGAATAAGTACAAAGGCAACCTCTGCGAGGATTACTTGCGGAATAATTCACGCAATGTCGCCGGAAAAAAAAACCTTGCGAGACATCGACAGTGGATTATCAAGTTTAGGACGATCATACACAGTATTCGGTTTGCCACAATATTCTCTCGGAAACGAGGACGTGCCATGGGATACGGAACGTGCACGCCAACAACTCCTGTGTCTACAGTCCAGTCTTAATGACCAGCAACATTGTGCATTTCATGCAATTATAAACAGCATACAGCATCCTGTCACTTCACACAACCAATACTTCTTATAGGTGCTGGAGGAACAGGAAAAATCTACCTCCACCGCTGTCTGATATCGTATGTTAGAAGTTTGGGACGAGTTGTTAATTGCTCCAACAGGCTTGGCTGCGACGCTATTGCCCAATGGGTCCACTGTACTTTCTGCATTCAAGCTGCCTCTTGACATTAATGAGAACACCGAATTCTAGAATATCTTCAATAGGCAAGACTCACAAGGCGAACCTAAATACTCTGACTCACCGATTTTGATAAAAAAAAAAAATTGCACGTGTAGCTTTCACCAAATTAAACATACATGCAAAGCTATTCGACGCACTTCCCAAAAATTTCCGAGAAAAAATTCACAAAGGTTGTAATAATTGACTACACTTTATAAATATCCTAATTGTAGCATAGATTTTTATCCTGTTCATCGGCCTTGGTGGCTCAGCAGGTTGCGTGATCGCCTCTGATGCCCGAGTACGCGGGTTCGATCCCGGCCGAGGACGACGAGGATTTTTCAGGGGTAAATCCTGAGATCACGCACTTCCTTCGGAAGGGAAGTAAAGCCGTTGGTCCCGTGTAGTCGTTTGCCGGGTGCACGTTAAAGAACCCTTGCGAGGCAAAATTTGCGGCCCCTATAACGCCGTCCTGAAATGACCATAGCAGTTGAAAAGGACGTTAATACCAAACAAACCAAACCTTATCCTGTTCAGGTGGTCTAGTTGTAAAGCGCACGCCTTCTCTTTTGCAGGTAAGGGTTCAAATCCCGCCTTCGATAATTTTTTTTTCTTCGTAAATTTTTTTTAACATGCTATGAGGATTGTGGGTGATCCGCTCATCGAATTTTAGTGAAGTTTTTTTGTTTTACTTGGAATTTGCTGTTGAACAAGTGTGCAATTGGAAGATGTGTATCTCTTACGGTTTTTGAGATAGAATTTGGATGTGTCCTAATTTGCATATTTGAGGTGATGAAAGGTGCTCCATCAGACAGAGCACTCTCAAGTTCCTATTTATTCCCTGTATTGTAATTTGCATAATCCTACGTTGGTATCCAAGATAGGAAGGTGTCCAACGGCTTTTGACTCACCCTGTATTACATGTACACGTTAGTATTGAATATTTTAAGGAGATATCGTAATGGTACCATTCGGGATATCTCACCTTAGAACTTTGTTCGTGCTCTGTCCCATATTTATCAATTAGCGAAAAGTGAATGTGAAAAAGTAAATTTCTTTTTCAAGTTATCATACAAAATATTGAGCTCCCTATTAATAAAGAAATCCGAGTTTTCCCGAGTTTTATCGAAAAACGTTTCACTTCCGAGCGTGACGGATCAGACTAACACCTCCTAGACAGAAGGCCTGATAACGGAAACGTCATACATAGTTACATCATCATTAGTCGACCAAATTTAGGGCTTACTATTGGTAGAAATAGGAGTAACAATGGTCGACTAATGATGATATAACAATATATGACGTTTCCGTTATCAGGCCTTTTATCTAGGTGGTGTTGTTCAGACGCATTCACTCCCCAGCAAAATTTTGTATGCGGTGCGCCTAGAGAAGTTTTCACTTCAATAATATCCAGCCATTAATGTTATGACCTCATAGCGCGAAAATATTTTCGTACGGGTTCTGCTGGTTTTATTTATTTATGAAGAACTTTCGCCTGAGTGGATGCCCCCTTACCGTGGGTCAGGGGTTTGGGTGCTTCACGGATTCTGTGAGCTATGCTGGTTGTAGCACTGCTACTTTAGGGTCACCCTTACCAGAAAGGTCATGGCTGAGAAGTGAGACGAAGAGCATCCAAACATCTCATGATGTCGACGAATGAGAGAATTCATAATGCACCGGATGTAAAGCAGGTTAAAGTCACCCGCGTTCGGGAGTTAGGCAGAGGCTCCCGTTCGAAAAATAGTTGACAGTCTCCCGTCTGTTATCCCGGAGCAATGCCTCCGAGAAGCCCCAAAAGTGTGCCCTCGCTATGCGCTTAGGGAAACGGTCGGGGAAGCGCATGCCTTTACCCAGGAGGAGAAACGGGTAAAGCGACAACGGGATCGGGTTCTGTCAATAGGCACTTGGAAAGTATTCTCCATGACAGGAAAGGAATCAGAGTTAGTGGAGGAAGCCAAACGATATCGACTGGATATCATAGGTATTACGTCTACGAAACGTCCAGGTTCTGGAACTGTGGACTTAGAAGGAGGGTGGTAGCTCTTCTACTCAGGTGTCGACCCTAACATGACTGCCCAGGCGGGAGTGGGGATGCTCACAAGAACCCGGCTGGCAGATTATGTTGCAGATTTGACCCCCTTAAGTGGAAGACTGTGTCTCCTGAGGCTTCAGATAGGGAGACTGTGTCTCCTGAGTTCTCTCTCTATTCGATGCATATGCTCCGATTGCAGTCACAGCGTATCCACTCTTTCTAGATGAAGTTGATGCTGCTCTCCGCAGGAGAAAGAGTGCAAATTCTGTCATCCTGGTGGACGACTTCAACGCACACGTAGGGGCTGATGACCAAACGTGGAAAGGCATGATTGGGAGGAATGGTGACTCCGATTTAAATGCGAATGGGAGGTGCTTGTTGGATCTCTGTTGTAACAATGAAGTTTCCATCACGAACACCTCCCAGCACAGGGATGTCCATAAGTATACCTGGTGCAGGAATGCAATGGACCAGAAGTCATTGATTGATTTTGTAATCGTGTCAGCTGACTTATTCCGTTCAGTGTTGGATATCGTGTGAGGAGAGGACCAGAACTATACACTGATCACCACCTTCTTGTCTATACTTTGCGGTTCTCTGAATTCATGCCAACCAAGCGAGATACCAGGTCCAAACAGATTTGGCGCATCAAATGGGAGGCATTGGAGGATAGAGCTGTGAGAAAGGCCATTGCAGATAACATATCAAAGAACTATCCACTGGTAGTGGTACTGTTGAAGAGAAGTGGCAGTTGTTTAAAACATGTCTCACAGCATTTAGTTTTAGATACTATTAAGCATATGAGCAATATGCTCTTGATACAAATAAGCTACGGAAAACAATAGGTCTAACAACTCGTAAGGAGTTGGTTGATATATTACGCGCCATATTTTAGCAATGAAATTACGCATATGTTTATTGGTCTAACATATAGCACGATTAAAACATATACTACTAAACAATTCCGACTACCATTAATTACTCGTCATATTCACTCATGACACGTTGTTACGAGTTGTTTGATATATTACATGCCATATCTTAGCATTGAAAGTTCCAACTGTACGTATGGTACCATATGGTATCATTAGGGCACGTGCTACTAAACCAATTCCCACTATCGTTATTTACTCGTTATATTCGCTCATGACATTATGTTTTCAGTTGTTTGATATATTTCATGCCATATCTTAGCATTAAAAGTTCCAGCGATACCATATGGGATCATTAGGGCACGTGCTACTAAACCAATTTCCACTATGAGCGAACTGCGACGGGTCACATCTTTGCACTAAGGCAAATCTTTGAGAAATCCTGGGAGTATGCAAAAAATGTCTATGCTTGCTTTGTGGACCTCGAAAAAGCATATGAACAGAGTTTCTCGGGAGAAGCTCTGGCAAGTGTTGCAAGAGTGCGGAGTGGATGGGCAATTACTGGTTGCTATCATGTCTCTGTACGAAAGCTCTGAGATGTGTGTCCGGATAAATGGCAATAAGTCAAGACCGTTCACCGTTCAAGAAATTGTTAAGTACTAATAACCCTCTTATCTAAGAAAAGCCTGAATAACAGGAATTCTATGCATCAAACTTAGCTTTGCTTTGGTGGTCATGAGTTGTATATTGTTGATCCTTGCTTAGTGTTGGTGCATTGCGTATTGACACCATTGTTGATACCTATTTTTGCACAAACTTTTCTTTGCATTGTTGGTCATGAGATATTTCTCATTAATATGCCTTGCCATAACCATGAATATCGATATTTTTTTATCAATAATTATTATTTTTTCGAAATCTGAGGCAGACAGTGACCTTCCTCATGCTTTGAAAGTCAAGTATGCAAAATTTCATCAAGATCGGAATAAAACTGTAGATTTGTATAAAAAACAAACCCACAAATATCCTTCTTTATATATACAGACTAGAAGAGGTACCCGGCGTTGCCCGGGATAATTACACTTGCACAAACTTTTCCTTTCATTGTTAGTCATGAGATATATATTGTTGGTTCATGCAGTGTGTTTGTGAATTGCGTGCTGATACCATTGTTGATACCTATTGTTGTACAAACTTTGCCTTGCATTGTTGGTCATGAGATATTTCTCATTAATATGCCTTGCCATAACCATGAATATCGATTTTTTATCGATATTTATTATTTTTCCGAAATCTGAGGTAGACAGTGACCTTCCTCATGCTTTAAAGGTCATGTATGCGAAATTTTATCAAGATCGGAATAAAACTGTAGATTTGTATGAAAAACATACAGACAAACAGACCCACAGACAAACCCACAAACATCCTTCTTTATATATATAGATAGACTAGCAGAGGATCTGACGTTGCCCGGGATAATTACGCTTGTAGGTAAACAGAACAACCTCAAAAAGCTAAATTAAACCTCCAAATTGGTTAAATAATAACTCAATCACTACAATATAGAGCGAAGGGACTATCCATTCTAAGAAAAATCCGAAAGACAGGAATTTACCTCTTCACTGAAAAAATCCATTATAGGTGAATACCGGGACTTGATTTACCGAAAAAATTATTTAAAGGCTCACAATGGATGGACCTCTCCAAGGATGCCTTCTAGTCTAAATAATTTTTTACTCACGTAATCTTACTTTAGATGTACACTTGATGTTGTTGCAATTTCCTTTCTTCTTTCGATATCTTGAAGCAAAAATTGGCCATTCATCACGTTGTGTAGTCTAGCGGTCGCCGATTCTTCTATTTACTTGCTTACCATTTGCTCAATACAGCAAGGAGCTAAAGGAGTGCTTCCTCTATCGCCTTTCACTCTTTCTCAATAGTCTGCTAACTCATTATCTCCACTTATTGATCATTTTTAAAGATTTTCAAGAAATTGTTAAGTACTAACAATTCTCTTTTCTAAGAAAAGCCTGACTAACAGGAATTCTATGCATTAAATTCTATATTGCACAAACTTTGCCTTGCATTGTTGGTCATGAGAATATATTGTTGATCCTTGCATAGTGTTGGTGCATTGCGTGTTGACACCATTGTTGATACCTATTGTTGCACAAACTTTTATTTGCATTATTGGTAATGAGATATATATTGTTGGTCCGTGCAGGGTGCTTGTGAATTGCGTGTTGATACCATTGTTAATACTTATTGTTGCAAAAACTTTGTCTTGCATTGTTGGTCATGAGATATTTCTCATTATATGCCCTGTTATAACCATGAATATCGAATTTTTATCAATAATTATTTTTTCGAAATCTGAGGTAGACAGTCGCTTTCCTCATGCTTTGAAGGTCATGTATGCGAAATTTTATCAAGATCGGAATAAAACTGTAGATTTGTATAAAAACAAACAAACAAACCCACAAACAAACAAACAAACATCCTTCTTTATATATATAGAAAGATTAAACTGGTGCAGTAAAAGTCGCTCAACGGACCTCAGTGAGTTCCAACAAGGTACCATCATAAGATGTCACCTATGCAACAAGCTTGTACACGAGATTTCTGTCATTCTGTCGTTCAATTTTAAATGAGATATTGTCATTTCCGCAGGTGTTCAGTGAAAACTCAAGCAGTAAATAGAGTGAAACCGCCATGTGTTAGGCTAATAGAAAATGAAGATAGAGAGACCGTCGAGTGCTAGTACGAGTAACACGATGCAATCGAATTCTCTTGCTGAAACAATTCTTACAGAGTTTCGAAATGCCATCTCAAACACCGGGAACTGAGGACCTTTGGTTTCAATGGTCTTGCTCCTCCTCATATGCTCAGCAGACTCAATGCGAATCGATATTTAGAATGCGTACAGCCCAACGCAAACTGGACCATGTAAAGATGGAAACGTATTATACCGCGTCGAATCTCAGTACACACTCTGGCAATCGGATAGGCGAATTTGAGTGTGGCGAATCCCGGAAAATGGTTCATGCCTGATTGCGTGGTGCCCACTGTGAAGTTTCTAGGAGATGGTGTCGTCATAAGTATCAACATGGCAGTGCTCCTTGTTACATAGCTAAATGTCTTCAGGAATGATTTTGTCAGGTATGGAAGAGTCCGCGCAGTGGAAGATTAAGCTTAAACATAACGAGACATAGAGAACATACACTTTAAGATTAAAGATAACAAATTTTATTTAGCTGTATGAAAACAACCCATACAAAACATAGATAGGAGCTTCAGCTCCAGTGACGTCGACTAACACGCGGAAAATCACAAAAGAATTTGACAATTAAATTAAAAAAAATTAAATTCACAGACAGAAAAGACAACTGTCGTTCTGCTAAAGGACCCATTTAAGAAGGTATCAAACAATTTAATATAAACTAGAGCATTATGTAGGCTTAGGGAAGCAAATAAACTACGCAATACAAAGTACTTTGTGTTGCAATACTATTTTTACAAATTAGCGACGGAGTTCGCTGTCTGAAGGCCTGGGCCTATTGGGAAATGTAAGATTTTAACGGATCTTGAAGGGAAACCAAACGAACAGATGAACGAGGATGGTGGCGACGCTAAGCGTTTACATCCCAGAGCGATTTCACAGGAAAACTGTCATAAGAAAAACAAGAATGATTTTACCATCAAAGCGGATATAGGGGACACCATTTTCGTGTTATAGCAACATACTTGGATATATAGAATTAGTCTACATTATATAACACTTCAGAGAAAATATATAAATATGAAAACTAAATTGTAAATTACTATTTAAGTAAACTAATGTACAGAGAGAATTTAAACTAATAAACTTGAATAACTGAAAAGTTAAATGGAGAGTGAAGATATTCTTTATGTATTTGAACAAATCAAAGTTATTTAATTTGTAGGAATTCCCACATTAAGTTAAACGAAGTGAGCCTCAACTGCTGAAGCGTTATGTGTAAGCATCTATTATTTTTTCATATTCAATTACTGAAGTGTTTCTACGTTATCATCTACTATTGAAACAATCGATTAACTACTACTAATTAACAATATGTCTCACAGTAATTAGTTTTAGATACTATTAAGCCTAGCAGTGTCACATGTATTAATGGCTAATTTTAGGAGTAGCGCAGTGGAAATATAATATCATGTAACAGCACACAAGAATAGAGTAAATAAAAGAATAAAGTTTATTATAAATAACGTAAAGTTGCCAAAGCAATGAGCCAAAAGGGCACCTCCTTGCAAAAATAAAAATATGAAAACAGATCACAAAAATGCAGTTAAATAACGGTTTAACTTAGATACAAATAGGTTAACTTTACCTGCACCTCAGTGCAAAATAACCTAAGCTTAAAGATTAAGCTTGCAAAATAAATCCATGCTTCAAGGCACACTTAACCTAGTAGTAAATTACATCATAGGCCTAATACGTAAGCCCTTACATTACAATTCAGTCAGATAACCTAAAACAACGCTTAAGAGCTAAACAAAAGCACACAAAGCTACAAGTTTAAATAACTTCAAAGGAATACTACTATAAAGGAACATTAGGCAACTGAGCTGCTTCTTTTGAAGCAGATGGGCAGATGGTATTGCCCTCTACGGAGTTAAGATCTAAAGAGATCTTACAGGTGGCATTATGCAACACCCAACGTAAAACATTAAACACCTCTAACGAGGCAACATGAACTTGGCCCACAGCTTTCGCTGGTCGGAAGCTAACTCCCGACACCTACCCGCTTTGGCCACCCGGGTAGGCAGAACTGAGCTGCTAAAACTAAGAACTAAAGCCCTAATAGCCAATAAGTTAAATTGCTTAAAACTAGACACTAGATATAAGCTAAATAGAAAAACAGCAAGTTAACTGGGTCGGCTTTAAAAACGAATTACATAAGGACCAACCTCTCCGCTAACTAGTAAAACATTTAATAAACATTACGGCATACAAAGGCTTAAATATAAACATGTGTATTGAAATTCAATTAAGCAAATGCACAAATTTACAATAACAGTTCACACAAACTTCGTAGCGAACACAAGAGCAAACGAAAGCTCGGAACGGCGCATTCGCGAAATAAAACTGTCCAAATAGCGAGAAAAAGAATTAGACAAATAAATTTTATCAAAAAGTCTCTAACGGTAAAGTTCCAAGTCCGGGGAAGTCCATTAAGAATAAAGTTTTACAACTAGAAAAGATTACAGGAATTTATACATACTATGTGAGAATCTTTTCACATCGACGATTTCAGGCCACAAGAGAAAACTGTGGAAAGGAGTGGACATAAAAACTGGTTAAATGAAATTACGTGAAACGCTGACATTAAACCACAAGACAAGAAAATTTAGGCTAAAGAACGTGGCCTGACACAATATGATAATTCACGAACGGTAGAACACACTTCACTCAGAATTTTATGATGACAAAGCCGAAATGGCTCCAAAAGTAGGCCCGCATGCCTCCGGGCCAAAGACCACACACTTGCGTATTAAAATGCATATCACGGCGACTTAATTCAGGGAAGGATTTTCTGACCATAGCAGCCGCACGGCCTACCGAAAATGAAACACTCACCAAGAAGTAACCCTGGTAGGCGACCGTAACACTCGGCACACGAGGCAGCACGTCGAACGGCGTCGTAGAACACTTTTTAAGCCGCGGAGACTCGCATTTTGCCACGCAAGCATTCTCCGCCAACGGAGCTTCCCCGCACAGCCGGGTATTACACAACGAGGCACTCGCCGCCTCCGTAGACGACTCCGTTGCGGTGACTTGAGGACGAGCCCTCTCCTCCGGCGAAATGAACACCAGACAGTCTCGATGACCTCCGTCGTTCGTGGCCAGGAGCTTCTTTTTCCTCCATCGTTCGTCGGTCGACGCCAAACTCCTTCTATCTCTCCGTCTCTGCTCTCGCCTCGAGACCGCAGTCGAGCACCTCGCTCCTCCCTCATTGGTTGATGCGTCGTGATCCCGTCGATGACGATGACGACGTCGATTTCGTCTTCGCTCCGAATTGTAAAATATTCTGGAGCGAAAACGATCGACTATGTCGCCGGAATCATTAAAATTCCGTGACAAGCAGTAATATCTCTTGATACAAATAAGTTATGAATAACAATTGGTCTAACAACTCGTAAGGAGTTGGTTGATATATTACACGCCATACCTTAGCATTGAAAATTTACCAAAGGTAACATATAGCGCCATTAAAACATGTACTACTAAACAATTCCGGCTACCATTAATTACTCGTTATATTCACTTATGACACGTTGTTAAGAGCTGTTTAATATATTACATGCCATATCTTAGCATTGAATGTTTCAAACATATCATATGGTACCCATTAAAACACGTGCTACAAAACAATTTCCACTATCATTATTTACGCGTTATATTCATTCATGAGACATTCTTACACTTACACGTGCCACTAGACCAATATCTGCTATCACTAGTTACTCTTATATATTCGTTCATGAGATTTCGTGACGATTTGTTTGATATATTACATGCCATATATGGTTATAGGAAATTTTTAAGGGATATCATAATGAACCATTAGAGCAAGTATCTATTCCGGCTATCTCACGTTCCATATTGTTCGTGCTCTGTCCCATATTAATGGATTGGTGAAAACAGTATGAAAAAGTTAATTCGTTTTCAAGTTATTGTAATAAATAATAATCTCCCTATAAATAAAAAAAATTCTTTTGATTTAGAGACCGACCTGCCCTTTCAATAATCGTCAATCACGTGCATCCTACACGCGCACTATCTCATTAATGTTTAGAGCACGCGCAGAGCCATTAGAAAAACCTACAATTAGAGGCAGTCTGGATATTCATTAGTGACAAAGTTCATTTGCAATTTCTTTAGCCAAAATTAAATAAAAAAATTAAAGAACAAGTGCGAGTCGAACTCGCGTGGAGAGGGTTCCGTACGATGAGTATGTTATCTACCATGTTTGTTTTTTTTTAAATTTGACCCAAATTTTTTTGTGGTATCTAAAAAAAGTATGTAGAGGGATATTGTTGAAAATATTGTCTATTGCTGAATTCTGTCTTGTCGTATATTCTTGAATACGTGGACTAAGACCGAGTGATAGAAGGTATTCTGAAATTTCATTTTTTGCTTTGTCCTTCAAATTAATATTGAAGTTTCCTGCTATAATAACCTTTTCGTGTGCACTGTAGCATTCTTAATTCATTCGTCGGCAATTTTCGGAAGGCATTTTGATGATTTATATAAGGTAAAGAATTGAACACCAAATGCTTTGAATTGAAGGCATTCACAATGCCCACCCCTGGACTATCTATAAATAAAACCTGAAGAAAATTAGAATTCGGGTCAACAGGTAGAGCTCTCTGGCCTAATTCGGTCAACACTTCGGTTTTCATATCATGAACTACTCTAAGTAAAGAATTAAACTCCTCCACAACATCTACACAACATAAACCTTACCACGACAGAAAATGATCCCTATGCTTCGCGCGAGGAAAGAAAAACTTTAGATGGATTTCTTTTTCCTGGAGTGCCAATATCGCCATCTAGTGGCGTTTTTGTTTTTGTAGAAAAATATTACGATTTTAACTTTATATAAAAAACTAGTATTAAAGCCCGTCGTATGACGGGTGCCACAGTTGGCGAATCTGAAAATAACGTCTGTGACAGGATCGGAAATCAACCCGATTGCCAATAATAAAAAAAATTGCTGTCAATATGAAAGCGATATTGTCAAAATAGCTGAAGAATATGTTCTTACTTACTTTTCCAAACTGCTTATCGTTTAGGGTCGCGAGGACAGGAGCCCTATGGAGTATCTCCAGCGCTCGTGGCCTTCCGCTATCAGGCGCGTGTCTCCAAGCGACACGAACTCAGATTTTCCGTGTTGTCTAGCCTCTTGGTTTTAGGCCGGCTCCTTAGTATCCTACATAACCACCGACATGGAAAAAACAACTGCCTACTATCACCTGTTTGTAGCATCACGTGGCCAGGGCCGACTCTACCATAGGTGCAAGTGGTGCACTTGCACAGAGCGGCAAACTTTTAGCGGCGGCAACGGCAATGTTCGGGGGCGGCAATGGCGAGGGCAAAATAGCATTCTGCATAGTATTCTGCACGGGGCGGCAAAATTGCTAGAGCCGGCCCTGCACGTGGCCATACCAAAGCAACAGATAACTCTCAGTGCGGTGAAGTAGCGGCTCAACGCCTAAACATTTATTGTGCTGCTGTGCAGTCTATGCACTAAGGTACACCTATCACGCCTCTCAGGATTCTTATTTCTGCCGCTAGCACACGTGACCGCACTCTTTCAGTCATTATCCGAGATTCATGACATGCGGCTAGCACACGCGATCGCATTCTTTCATCTTATTACCTGAGATGAGAATGGGGAGAAAGATAGATTTGAAAACAGAGAGTTTGGCTTTCTTCCCTAGTTCGTGTTGTTATTACGGATCGCCACAATTCGCGTCTGACAAAGCTTGCGTACCGATCCGAGCATCCGATAAATAATGTTAACTATGATACTGGCTTATGATCTTATTCGAAAGCCTGTCGTACGACAGTTACCACAACAGTGCAAACGGTAAATTCATTTTTATTTTCAAAAAAATCGTCTGTGACAGGACTGTCAAAAGTAAAAAAGTTGATGTCACTATGAAAGCGAGACTTTCACAATGTTACAAATTCATTACTGAAAATTTCACAGTGATTAAGCGAACACAGAAGAATATCTACAACTGCTAAATGTAAACTTTGGTCTTCAGTGAAACTGGCATGTTGGGCTCGTTTTCTTCTTCTTTTTTGTCATTTTTATCTCTCTTATTGTTATAATTTTCTCGGCAGACCGTTTTGGAGATATATTGCACGATTACTATATATTAAAACAATATATAAAAGAGAGGAGGAATGATTAGATAAAAAATCAATAGTAGACTAATATCTGTTATCACTAGTTACTCTTACATATTCGTTCACGAGAAGTCGTGACGATTTGTTTGATACATTACATGCCATATATGGTTATAGGAATCTCGTATAAGAAATTTTTAAGGGGGTATCATAATTGTACCATTTGAACACGTGCCATTAAAGCACGTACCTATTCCGGCTATCTCACGTTCGAACTTATTCGTGCTCTGTCCCTTATTATTGGATTGGTGAAAACAGAGTGTGAAAAAGTTAATTCGTTTTCAAGTTATTGTAATAAATAATAAGCTCCCTACGAATATAAACATTCTTTTGATTTAGGGACCGTTCTGCCCTTTCAATAATCGTCAATTAACTGCATCCTGCATGCACACTATCTCCCTAATGTTTAGAGCATGCGCAAAGCCGAACCGATATACTCAGCACGCGTTTTCCCCAGTGCAAGGAAAATTCGTGTCTTTCAGCAATTCAATACATGCGCTCTCTCTATTGCAACGCAATGCATTGTTGAAATTGTGTCTACATACAGACGGACGGACAGTCAGGTCAGCTGGACAAACCAATCACATAAGCACTTTTCTACGAAAAGGTGCTAAAAAGATAAAGCCAATGAAGTGTCTTGCCTGTCATAAGGAGTGAAGGCGCCGAGGCTCTCCTGTATATATGCAGAAGTCGTCCAGGGGAACACACACAATTCTTTCCTCTACGTAGAAACGAGCTATGTCGAGAGCTGCGAAGCCGCCGTGGCGACTCCACACATTTATGTCTGATACGACGACCAATGAATTCGCTACGTATCGAGTGAAGACGTTGTTTCTGAGGACGACTATGGCGTGAAGAAATATTGACGACGCAGTCCACGGTCGATTTCCAGGCACAATGTTGGGATTTGCAACCTGCGGTCGGCGAGAAGAGTTTTCTTCGGCGGAAGCACGGAGACGTCGTGAGCTCTGCTTGAAGAAGAAAGTCCTGTGTAAAATACTACGGGAAGAGGTGAATTAGCAATGGAAACTTGCGACGCGCATTCGCTCACACACTAGTTGCAATCTTTCGCTGTCGCAACCAGTTCCACTATTACCTTGAGATTCTCATCTCCTCCTCCTCGTCTTGTAACTGTTCTAGGCGAACATTAACTCGTACAGGTGAAAATTTTAAGAAGTCTCTTTTCAGGCGACCGCCCTGTAGCGCGCCTCGTCACTCTCTCCTTGATTCGAACCTCCCGTTCAATGAATTCCTCTTTGCACTTCTTTCTGCGCCGCCTACGTTTCATCCGCCTACGCACCTCCTTAGAAGAGATCACTCCATTTGTCTTTTAGGATTTAAGCTTGTAAATGCCAATGGATGGCGCCACACGAACTCCAACATTATTTACTAGTAGTTGTCGTCTGCTAGAATTTTGGAGCCTGTTAATGTCGCAATCCTTTGTGACAGATTTCAGGAGACAGGGGTTGAAGGCATAGCCCCAATATACACTGAATACCTGCAGTTTAGATAGAGATCCTACTACCGGCTAGGACACACTACCAAACCTTTGTAACTGAAGTCATCAACGCTCTTCGGCAAGAATGGAAGAAAATTCCTTAAGAAATCTATCAAAATCTAATGAAAAATCTCTATTTGGAGAGGAGCTAGGAGTTATCATACAGGGTCACAATTATTGATCTATATGAAATAAAACATCAAATTTTCAAAAACTACTGACAAGGGAATCTCTCGATCATGTAGTTGAAATATGTTACTGATCTGAAGCTACTATAGATGCTTGCAAAATAAGAAAGTGCGAAATTTTGTTTCTTTCAAAATAAATCGCGAAAACAAAAAAATTTGAGCGCATACAGCCATACAAGGACTCTATTGTTACGGCAATCTGTGTGTATTAATGCGCTTAACGGAACTTCTTTCTTCAACTACGCAGCAATAAGCAGTGCACGAATCCACTTCACATGAAATCAATGGATTTTAGACAGCAGCAGACGACAATTGAATGGCTTCTCAAGTTTGTAAACAAATTTAGTTTTTAAAAATTCAATAATAATAATAATAATAATAATAATAATAATAATAATAACCCTCGTGTGGTCCTACGTCCGCGTCGTGCGAGGGGCAACAGAGAGATGGCCCTGGTTAACAGGTCTGAACTACTCTACCCGTAGATTTATCTTGAGGGTCCAGATGACCCAGTAGGGCTGATGAGCTGATTACATAAACCAAGGGCCTGCTGATGATAGCGATGGCTAACAGGACCACCCATTTATTGGTGATCAGTATGATTAGTGCTAGTGTGTTATCTGATACCGGCTCGGAAGTCACCCGGGTTACCAAGGTCCGCGCTCGTGGGTTAGGCAGAGACTCACGTTCGAAAAATATGCCACAATCTCCCAGGGCTAATGGTGGCGAAAGCAGCACCAACCCCTCTTCGGCTACTGCAATGCCACAACCTGTCCCTAGTGTTTCCAGAGCTTCTTTGCCCTCGACCACTAAGGCAGGCAGGCCACGCCAACGCATGAAATGGACCAATGACATAAACCATTTTATCATGCGAGCCTACTACGCTTACAGACAACGCTTATATAACACTTTGAAAGAGACATATCCTCACACCACAGGCACTGAACAATGCGTTGCAGATCAGCGTCGCACAATTGTTATTAACAATTTAATACCCTTACCCACGCTACAGAAAATAAAGCAAGAAGTTGCACAACAGCTACAAGAACACGAGCCATCTACACAAACCGACACTCAATACACAGATACAAACACTAACATTGACATCACTAATGAACTTGTAGAACACACACTCAACAATGAACTTCACCATGATATTTATCCACAACACAACATGAATACCAAACTTATTGAGACATTAAATGACACCCTACAAAGATACCTAGTTTACATGGGAACAGGGGAAAGACCAGGTATACCTAAAATAAACATAAATAGCAAAACAGGGGAAATTTTATTTTACATGAACACATATATCTTACCGCAGGACATTGAAGAAAATCTATCTTTAGAATACATACACCTACTTATTTACACTGGGGCTTTTACAGTTATATCCACACTGGGTAGGAAACCAATACATAAACACACACAAAAATTATACACCCAACAGAAACCTAAATTGCAAAAGCGGATTGAGTCTGAGATTGACGAAATCCGCAAGCAGTTAGGGAGGCTTACACAGTACACTAAAAACAACACTTCATCAAAGCAGAACAAACGCCTCAGACAGTTATTTAAGAAAGTTAAAACACACACCAGACATGAGCAACACAATCAACACATTACAGAATATATGGACACATTAAAACAAAAGTTAGCTGCAAAAACACAACGCCTGAAGAGATACCAAACATGCACTCAGCGCAAACAGCAGAAGAAGTTATTCGCAAACAAACCGAGAAGACATTCTATAAGCAGTTAAACAAAGATTATACACAGACAGAAGACACTATTATTGGTCGTCTCAGCAAACAGCACTCCAACATTATTGGTCGTCTCTTTCGTCTGTCTCAGTTGAACATAATAGGGAAGCTAGCTGGATCAAGGAAGAGGAGCAATTAGCATCCACACTATCAAACATGCCTTATACTGACATAACAGCAGATGAACTCTCACAAGTCATTAAACGTGCTCACAATTGGAAGGATCCAGGTGTAGATAGGACTCAGAACTTCTGGTATAAGCGCTTCACCTGTTTGCATCTGATCCTTTGCAAACACAACAGACATTGCCACATTTCCTACATACATGGTACCAAAGTCACATAACACTACAGATTCCACACAATGCAGACCTATCACATGCCTGCCTACGCTTTACAAAATAATAACTGCCTGTATCGCAAACAAAATTTATACACACACAGACACAAACAACATTCTCACTGAGCAACAAAAGGGATGCCGTAGATATCACATGGGTTGTAAGAGCAACTCCTACGGCAAACTCACAATAAACATCGACACCTCCATGCAGCCTACATTGATTACAAAAAGGCTTTTGATAGTATCCCACACTCATGGCTTTTATATACACTACGATTATATAAAATAAACCCTACACGTATCACATTTTTAGAAAGTACAATGCTGCATTGGAGAACTATGCATAGAAACTACACTATATCTCACACTCAACAGTGAAACCATCACGACTGACAAAATACAGATAAACCGGGGCATCTTCCAGGGTGACTCACTGAGCCCACTCTGGTTTTGACTTGCACTAAATGCACTTTCAAACAGCCTGAACAGCACAACTTACGGCTACACAATTAAACATAATAAAAGCTGCCACTATACGCTTTCACACTTAATCTACATTAACGACATGAAAATCTACGCCTCCACACAAACACAATTGCACCAATTACTTGACATTACACAAACTTTTCCAAAAGACATACACATGTAATTTGGGTTGGGCAAATGCAAAACCATTCACATTGAAAATGGAGTACTCAGGGAAGGGGGCTTCACATTAGATGAACCAGATCACATTGATGCTATGGAAAATGACGAATTTTACAAATATCTAGGATTTAAGCAAGCCAAGCTTCTGGAGCACAAACACAAAGAATACACTCACTAAACAATATCTTCATAGGCTAGAGACAATACTTAAAACGCATTTAAATTCCAGAAATTTAATCAAGGCCATCAATACTTATGCCACACCAATCAATTCAAAGCAAACGATACTTGGCAAAAAATTGGAATGAAATTTTGAAATCGCCCAAAATTAGATAATTACGACTGTTTATTCGGCTCAGGCAGAAAGCGGTTCGGAGGAGCCTTGAAAGGGTTCACCGCGGAAGGAAAATGCATTTTAAACGTGAATATCAATTTTGGATTTGAATAGATCTACACCAGAAATAAACTCAGTCACTCGGAGAAGTCTTTTACTCTAAACAACACACATCACCATTACACAAAGCAGTCTGCATGGCTGATACAAAATACACACCTCTGAATCTGAACAGCGTGCAAAACACCCATAACATTCCTACAACATGCACACTAAACTTCAATCATGGCTCGGAAAGCAATTCCACGGTAGACATCCTTCTGACCTCAACCAGCCACACGTCGACAAAAAAGCGTTGAACTTTTGGTTGAGTGAAGGGAGTCTCTTTGGGGAAACTGAAGGAACCATGATTGCCATACAAGACCAGGTTATTAACACCTAAACCTACAGAAAACATTATCAAAGATTTGACTGACGGGTCTTGCAGGAAATGCCATATCGCAGAAGAAACCATCCAAAACGTCATATCCAGTTGCAAAATACTCACGCAGACAGATTATTTACACAGACATAACCAGGTAGCCAACATCATACATCAATATCTAGATAAGATACACAAGCTAAGGGACATTCACACTCCATACTATAAATATATCCCCGACACTGTCTTAGAGAACATCACACATAAACTACAACCTGTGACAATAAAGTTCGGTGAATGACGTCAAATTGCTAACGGTCGTAAGAGTGCACCATCATCGTATCCTGCCCCAGACAGGTCCAGACATGTTTAAACAAATTTGAGAGAATTAGCGTTGCGAGTGTGTTTATTGTATTTAAACAGGACATTGAAGAGAGAAGGCGTAGTACGCGCGGTCGAAACCCAAATTGGATCAGCAAACGAAAGAGACTCATGAAATGATGACAACAGTTTACAAAGAAAGTGCTATTACTTTGAAGTGTGTTTATGAGTGGTTTAAACGGTTCCGAGGAGGCCGGAACACCGTAGAAGACGCCCCCCGAAGTGGCCAGACATCCAACGTAATGTTACGACCCAACTGAAGGCTATCCTTAAAAACGACTACGCCAGGAGTTTCCAGGACTTGTACAGGCGTTCCCAGAAGTGCATTACCATGGACGGGGATTACTTTGAAGGATAGTAACTGCTGTTTCATGTAAGCGAGCAATCCACTCTCAATATGCCATCATTCACCGAACTTTATTGTCACAGGTTGTATATTTTGATAAGCTATAATCACTGACAAAACTATCCCTCATAACAGACCAGACATTACACTAGTAGATAAGCAAAACAAAGTGAATACATAATTAATATCTCCATCCCCAACACACACAATTTACAAAAGACATACACTGATAAAAATCACTAAATATACGAATCTTGCACACGAAATAAAACGCCTTCGGGGAGTTAACAGAGTACACATTGTTCCTTTCGTTCTTTCTGCCACTGGGGTTATTCCACACTCGCTACACAAAAGCCTGTCTACACTAAATTTAAACCCACACACATACAAAACCTTACAGAAAGCCACAATTCTAAACACATGTCACATAGTAAGGAAATTCCTACACCCAAACATCAATACTCCCACGAGTGCGTATTCCCTCCCTTGCATTTGAGTCCCTTGGGCTTGGCCCTCTTTTGGGGCCGCCTGTGGGATTGGCTTCCGGACTTGATTCGAGTTTGGCTTCCCCGAACAATGATAATAATAATAATAATAATAATTTAGTTTCAATAATAACTTGGATTCCACTGTAACCATTCTCGTCAATTAATTATTTTATGTAAATGTATTGAATTTCTGTAAAGCATACATTTTTATTATTTCAACTGCAGAAATAAACGGACGTTTTTTAAAACTATCCCACTTTTGACTTTTATTATATTTTTCTGTACGTAATACACATAGGCCTGCGTGAAAGTAAGGCTCGTTTAACTTTGAACTTCAAAGTACGGATCTTAATTAGGTAATAGAGAAAAGTAAAGGAAAAAATAGGTATTTTTAAGCATCACTGTTGGCATTTCCGCTATTTGGCTATACTGTATGTCACAGTTTCCGAACACATCTTTGAAACAATATTTAACGTAATATGAATAGAAACATGTGGACTCATTGGTAATTCATATTAGTGCGGTGTCGGTCGCTCAATAGAGCTAAGTGAGTTCCGAAATGCCACTTCAATACCGCCAGTGCAATCATTATGCTTCGAGAACTGAGGACTCTAGTTTCCATAAGGTACACTGTGATCAAAAGTTTAGGGACACCAATATTACTGCATGACAGGCTTCAGATAACAGAATTAGTAAGCGGTGGCACCCCTTTTGCTCTAATGAGAGCCTCTACCCTCCGAGGAAGACTTTTCACCCGTTTTTGGTAGTAAGAAGCTGGAATTTCCCTCAATTCCTGCCTCAGAGCACTGGTTAGTTGAGCCACGGATGAAAGACGGCGCGATCTGGCTGGTAGTCGACGTTCCAATTCATCCCAAAGGTGTTTAATGGGAATGATATCGGGGCTCTGGGCAGGCCAAGCTACAGGGTATTCCAAAATGCTTTAGATAACTTTTGATCATTATATAAAAAACTATTTCAGATAGAGACAAATGGTTTTCAACAAATTTTTTATCAATTCAAAATGTTTTTTGATGCATCATTATAACGCTAGGTGTCGCTGCACCTTCCTTCCTGTGACAGTTTCCGGAAGATGGCGACTAGCGTAGAGAAAACAGAATGTGTGGCACGGTTTATTAAGACTGAATCTGCAACACAAACTCAAAGGAATTTTAGGACACAATACGGAAAAACCCCATCAATTCGAGACCAAATTACGAAATGGCATGAACAGTTCATAACCACTGGAAATCAACACGTCGACCAAGCATTAGCAACGAGGTTGTGGATCGTGTTCGGCAGTCTTTTTAACGTAGCCCTCGTAAGTCGATCAGATCAGCAGCCAGAGAGCTCCAGATTCCTGGAACAACTGCTCATCGTGTTTTATACAAACGTCTTAAACTTTATGCCTATAAAGTTCAACTTGTGCAAGCTTTGAAACCAAGTGATAAATCACAACGCCGAGCATATGCTGAAGAAATGTTACGACGAATTGACAATGATGAAAATTTTTTTGAAGTCTGTTGTGTTTTCAGATGAGGCAACTTGCTCGTGTCTGGTAAGGTCAATTGTTATAATATGCGGATTTGGGGTTCACAAAATCCATGAAGTTTTTGAAGTCGAGCGTGACAGCCCAAAGGTCAACGTTTGGTGCGGGCTTTTACATGATCGAGTTACTGGCCCTTTTTTTTCATCGAGCCAATCGTTAACTCCACCAACTACCTTGACATACTTGAACAATACGCATTTCCACAACTTCAGGACGACCCACCAAATGTTTTCTTCCAACTAGATGATGCGACTCCTCACTGGGCGTTAACAGTCCGAGAAGCGCTTAATGCTGAATTCCCTCAGCGGTGGATTGGGCGAGGTGGACCTTTGTTGTGGCCACCTCGTTCACCTGACCTGACACCTCTGGACTTTTTCCTGTGAAGTTTTTATTAAGGACAAAGTGTACAGCACAAACATCAAAAGTATGACGGATTTGAAGTCCCGCATTGTTTCTGCAGTTTGTTTGGTAGATAAGGATGCTGGCAAGAACATGGGTTGATACAGAAAAGGCCCGTCCCCAACTGTTTCTACAATGTCAACGATATTTCGATAAGCAACAGCATTCATCGTTTCTTTAACAGAAAAAGCTGGCCCAGTACGAACCATGAAAAAGAGTCCCATACCATGATTCACAGTGGGCAACACACACAGGTATGAAACGTTCTCTAGGTATCCTCCAAACCCAGCTTTATTCATCTGATGGCCAGAATTTGTACCGTGATTCATCAATTCATAGGACACGTTTCCATTGTTCCATGCTCCAATTTCTGCGAGTTTTACAAAGATAATGCTTAGAATTAATACAGTAAAAATTCTTAATGAAAATTCGAAAATTTTTTTTTTAAATGCTCACAATGGATGGACCTCTCCAAGTATGCCACTGCTAGCCCAAATAATTTCTTATTCACGTAATCTTACTTTAGATGTATACTTGATGTTGTTGCAATTCCCATTCTTTTCTCGATGTCTTGAAGCAAAACTTGGCCATTCATCACTTTGTGTTGTCTAGCGGTCGCCGATTCTTCTATTTACTTGTTTACCATTTGCTCAATGCAGCACGGAACTAAAGGAGTGCTTCCTCTGTCGTCTTTCCACTCTTTCTCAATAGTCTGTTAACTCTCCATTATCTCCAGTTACTGATCATTTTTAAAATTTTCAAGAAATTGTTAAGTACTAAGAACTCTCAATTCTAAGAAAAGCCTGAATAACAGGAATTCTATGCGTTGTTACATATAGCACAAACTTTTCCTTGCATTGTTGATCATGAGATATTTCTCATTAATATGCCTTGCCTTCATAATGAATATCGATTTATTATCGATCATTATTATTTTTTCGAAATATGAGTAGACAGTGACCTTCCTCATGCTTTGAAGGTCAAGTATGCAAAATTCATTAAAATCGGAATAAAATTGTAGATTCGTATAAAATACAAACCCATCCACACCCACAAATAAACAAACATCCTTCTTTATATATAGAAAGAGATTGATTTATAATCAATTACATACATAATTTAATATAAATAGGTGATAAAAACGTCTAAAAAGACCTAACAGACATCATTTCTGCCTTTTTTGTTTGTAAAGTCTCTATATTTATAGGACAAATGAACTGAGCATTTATTGTTAGTTTATCATTTATTAATAATGTGTTTGACCAGCATGTCTAAATTTTAGAGATCGTCTCACTGTAATATATTAAATTCATTACAAAATGACAATCAATTGCATTGACTTTATGTTACCTTTGTCTCAAATAACAATTCTGTCTTTATATATTTTTTGGACAGATCTTATGTATGTAAAAGAGTGAAATTCCTAAACTACATGTATGAAGTTTTTTAAATGAAATTCCTTAGAGGTAGTAGGGGTAGCAGTCACGTTATCTCTAGAAACTATTAATGTTTTTAAGTGACAACTTATGGCAGGTGATTTGCTATTCCATTGGAACGACGAGAAACGAAAGAAGATAGAATTTCTTTAAATTTTCTAAATACCATCTTCGAGAAAATCAATTTTCTGATCAAATAATGAGGGTTAAAAAGTGGAGATAAAAAGGGTAAAAAATAGATAGTGAGGAATGAAAGTAGAGATATATTTTTACCCCACTTTTTTACCTTTCTTTATCTTCCACTTCTAACCTCCATTTTATTCCCAAATTTTAACCCCCTCCCCACTTATTAAGCTTTTATAGAGTCTTATACTACTTTCCTATACCTCCTTTGGGAAATTTAATTTCTTGCGTAGTTTCGTTTCAGATGTCCGTCATAAGATCAGTATTTTTATTTAAGCATCACAAGTGTAGCAGATTACTAATGTTGATATCGATAACAGACAAAAAAGACAGAATATTTGTATTTTAAAAAATTATACAAATTCCATTACTGGATTTCTAAAATTGTTTAAAATATTAAATGACAGAAAATTAAGAGGCCTCATTTAGAAATAATTCCGTTTAATTAAAGAGTTCCTCAGCTTTATATGTTAATTACATTGTCGCATGCTGATGATGGCAATTTATGATAGTGAAATCTAATCAGATGAAACACTAGAGTTGTTTATTCTGAGAATATCAAGATAAAAAACTTTATCTTTAGCTAATTAAAAAAGAAAGTCTGATTTCTGCTAAAAAAGTTCTCAATGAATTAATTTCATGGATATTACATATCGAGTACGAGTTAAATAATGAGGGAAGTTAGTGAACAATTCCTGGATTCAGGCGTAAATTTCGAAAGCAAATTTCGAAATGTTCTCGAAAATTTTCGTGTGAATTATTTCATGGATATAATGTCTATTGTATTATTCTTTCTTGATATGGGCACCGATATATATATTGCCCGTCAGTATTATGAGACGAAGAGATTCAATTATTTTGCTATATCCTTATGTCTCATTATATTGCCAAATATTATAATTTCCATTATCGGCTGCTGGTGGTAAGTTTTCCTTCTCTCCACTCCTCATACAATGTATAATTTCCTAGATTATAATTGAAAATTTATTTATTAGCTGTAACGACTCTTAATGAAATTGAAATCTGCATTTTAGGTGTTATGAAAACTGGAAAGAAAACGTTTTCAAAACCAACCGAGAATTTTATTTGTATTTAGCTATGCATATATTATGGCTAGGACCAATTCCAGGGTTAGAACCAATTCTTATTCTAATTATTATACGAAAATCCATAAGCAAAATAATTTTCTTTTTTATTTTAAGGATCAGAAAGTTTCCAACTATACATCATATTTTTTGTTTATATTACATTGATTTACGAGAAAAACACTATTAATGCTAGTAAAACTTACTCTTGTTTTTAAGATATATTTGGAAAATTCGAATAAAGAAGAACTTGTCCTCTACATGTGATAAAGATCAAGATGAGTATCGTGAAGAATTGTTGAAAAAATATGATTCTACTAGGAAAATTAAGCTACTAGAAACGTTCTTGGAATCAGGGCCCCAAGCTCTATTACAAGTTCATGTTATGGCAGTAGAACAGACCTACACGGACTTCATGCAAGGTAAGTATGAATAAATACTGTATGAACTTATTTAATAACTTTATTTTCTAGTTTGTAGGATTGCGTGTTGTTTTTTCTTTTGTAAAATAAAGTAATTGTTATGTATTTCATTGCAACATTAGGTGCCATTTTCTAGCATGATATTTATTATGATTATTGTAAATGTCGATCAAATTAAGCATCGAATGCTGTTCATGAAAGTATATGAGAATTGAGTTGATGACGAAGGGAGTTGACGTTATCTCCACGTCAACGTTATCGCAACGGTTACCTCAACTCAACCACACGATAGTATAGAAAGGGTCGACTCAACCTTTTTTCCCTGAACCTAGTCACGTGATCATTTAGGTGATGACGAAAATTCTTAGAAAATAATTAAAGAAGGCCGAATGTGGGTAACAATTTCTGAAGTGGGCTCTTCAAAAACAAACATGTCGTGAAATTTAAAACTTTTATTATAATTTGGTAGCACTTAATGGAATATTGAAATTCCCAAAATATTTCTGATAAATTTCCATTTGTTAAAATGTTATAAACGAATACATTTTTTGGTACTTTTTGTTTAAAAAGTCATATCTCAAGCTAATTTTTTCAAATCTCTTTGAAATTTTAACGACAACAAATAAAAAGTATATAAATTTCATAAAAAAACATAAAAGAATAAGAAAAAAATTTTTGTGTAAAAAAAAAATATATATATATATATACATATAAATTTATTTTACCCGGTGGAATGCTGTATCTGGCTACCAGTTTGCTGGGGTTTTTTTTTAAGTATTTCGACTAATCAGTAGATCGACGTCCAAGATAAGTAGTTGATTTGGACATTGTACCTTTATCTGCAGAGATAAATTTAGTTATTATCGGTCCAGACTAAATAATGTCTAGATGTTGATTATTCGAGCTTTGATTGCAAATTTCATTGGGTGAGAGTCTTGAGCTTAATCAGGGGAAAATCAGACACACTCTTAGAACATGTCACTAGAACATTGGATTTGTCTTGTGTTAGTGGTATGAGCGAATTCTTTTGTTAATAGAGGCCAATTATAAAAAAAAATACACAACGCAATGTAGTAACGGTGACAAAACGACCATTGGATGAAGTTAAGCTAAAAGTTATATTGTATAGTTTACAATTATGTGAACTGTGAACAATAGCTTCTAATTTACAATTAATATGGCATTGATATATTTTGTTAAACTCGCAATATTATGTTCTGCCTTTTTTGCCAAGATTACTTGGATGCATTATGCTGGGCACTTTGATGTGTTTTTTCAATTTGAAAAGCTAGATACTAGGTAATCACAAAAGTTCTTGCCGTTTTTAATTCCGGAAAACAAAATGATGTGCACAAAAAGTAGCGTATCGCTAGTCCCCAAAGTAACTCCCATTGGCATCTAGCACCTTCTGCCAACGTGTCTCTAGTTGATCAATCCCCTGACTATAAAATTGCTGGTTTTGAATGCAAAGAAATCCGTGAGTGCCTTTCACAGGTCTGTATCATTTTGGTGTAGGATTTTCCACGAAGATGGTTGTCCAGAGAATGGAAAAGGTGACAATCCGTTGGTGCAAGATTTGGTGAGTAAGATGGATGACACAAATTTTCCCAGCCAAGCCGCTGTATGGTTTCTCTGGCTACCCCGCGCCACATTAGGCCAGGCATTGTCATGAAGGAAAAGTACCCCTTTGCGCTGTCTCCATCTGCTGCAAACCTGTTGCACACGTTCCAACTGCTGGGAGTACAGGTACCTAGTGATGGTTTGGCCAGTTGATAACAGCTCGTAGTGAACCATTTGACGTCTAGTCCACCAGACATACTAGACTACGGGGAAAAGCCTTGTGTATCAAGCACATGTTCCTGACCTCTCAACCTTAAAGGATCAAATAACGTTACATATCAGACTAATTAATGCAGATATGCTGCGAGCTGCCGTAGAAAATGTCGTGTACCGCATGCAGCTATTGGAACAGCGCACTGGTGGTCATATTGAAACACATTTGTAATTAAAAATAAAACATTGTTTATTGTTGTTACTAAAGTTGGTTTGTACGGTATTTGTTCATTTGACAATTAGGTATTCATTGTTTTCTTGAAATAAGCGCCCCCTATGGCGAATTTTGGTACTTTTTTTTGCAGAAATCGAAACTGCATGTTCCACTAAGTATATACATCAAAATGTACTGCATTTGGCCTAATAGAATTCCCGCTAGCGAGCTCTGAACACCTCACGTTATTTCTTGCCCACCCGGTAGATTCAATGTGTTTTTTAAAAATTTTTGAAATCGACTGAGAACATTAAAAAATATTCATTTTTTTATTAAAAATTAATTTTTTATACAAAACATTTTTTTCATCCTTTTATGTTTTGTTCTGAAGATGTTTCAGATTTTACTTGTTATCTTTAAAATTTCAAAGAGATTTGAAAAAATTAGCTTGAGATATGAGTTTTTAAACAAAAAGTACCATAAAATGTATTTGTTTATAACTTTGTAACAAATGGAAATTTTTCAAAAATATTTTGGGAATTTTAAAACTCCGTTAACTACTACCAAATTATAATAAAAGTTTTAAATTTCACATGTTTGTTTTTGAGGGACCCACTTCAGGAATTCTTACCCATGTTTCAATTCATGTTCACTTGATACGAAGCATTAGAAAATAAGCGCTGTGAAAAATTGGCACTTGCTTACAGTTTTGATTAAAGCAATAAATTTATGTGCAGGATTACAGAAGACTGTCGATCATTCTTGTATCATTCATTGAGAAAGCCGGATAAAAATGGTGAAACATGTCAGAATGTAGAAAATCTCTATATCATTGTATCTGAAAACTTCATTTAACTTTATTAAAAAAAAAAGAATGCAGAGATCATCTGAAAATGTTTTAATATTTTAATGTAATAGAGATTTAGAGATTATCATAGACAGGTGCACACAAACACCCTTCCCCTCACACACACACAGCCAAACAGACGGACTTTTATTAATACCTGGTCATTCGTCATCGGACGCCTCATTCCAGTAAGTTAAACCAGAACCTGTGACATAGTATCGTGCAGGGCCGCCTTTCGCCGCAACCCTTTGAGGAAGACTTTCCATCAATTTGCGATTCGTGTCGACGGGAATTTTGCTCCATTCATCCTTCAAATTGGCAAACAGCTCAGTGGTGATCTTTGGGCGGCATGGCCTAGCTCTCAACCGGTACTCCAATTCGTTCCAAAGGTGTTCAATGGGGTTGAGGTCTGTACTTTGGGCTGGCCAGACAAGTTTCCCCACACTCATTTCCTCAAACCAGATGTTAATAACGTCTGCTATATGACGGGGAGCATTGTAGTGCTGAAACATGTTTGGGATTTCCAAAGTATCCCCACAATATCGGTAGTGCAGAATTATCCAGAACTATTTGGTATGCTTCATGGTTTCGCGAACTAAAACATTAAAACCAAGACCATACCATCGTGCCACTAAAAGCAGGGCCAGACAATGATGCCACCTTCTCCGACTGTGGATACGACACAGTCCTGTAAATATCGTTCACCGAGCATTCTCCAAAACCACACACGTCCATCGGGCTGCTACAACTGGTGGCGGGGTTCATCACTCCATAGGATGTTTTTCCATTGTTCTGGAGTCCCATGGCGGCGTTCCTCGCACCACTGTAACCGACGGGTCGTATTGAGGTCTGTGATTTTGACTTGTGAACTGCTGCTCATCCATAAAAACTTAGTGTGACGATCTCCCGGTGGATAGTACAATCACTTGATTCACTAGACGACGCCAATCAAAAGTCCTGTGCGAACGTTTTAACGAAGCTTCCTGGTTTGACATCACCAGACGTTTCAAGCATCGACGGTCCCGATCTGTCAATTTCTTCGGTCTACTGGATCTGGATTGGCATGTTATAATCCCCTGTCGCTTCCACTTCAAAATAACCGCACTCTTGTCGAGCGGGGTATCTGAAATTTGTTGGAAATCTCAAGGATGGAATGCCCAAACCTATGGAGTCCAATGATCATCCCTCTTTCCTCCTCACTGAGTTCGCGTCGTCTGTTCATATTGGCTGCAGTAGTTGCTGCGACTTTTATGATGTGTCAACGTCTTTTAGGTCGTATGACGTGTACGGACAACACCATGCGCTTTTGGAGAGGCGTCCGGTGACGAATGGCCAGAGAGTGTAATGTAGATAAAGCAAGTCTTCAAATCCCTGATTAGTTTCTATGTTGATTTACCCCTCTTTATATGAATTATTTTCGTTTTCAACTTTGACTTGATCTTCTTAGCCGTTCATCTATACAGCCTTTTATGCGGATGATCTGTAATCTTCTAGACAAATCAAAGGCAATGTTCATGTGTGTGTGCCCTATAGACTCAAAAACTACTCAACCGATTTCGCTGAAAATTTCAGTTTGTTCTTATTCGTGCCGGGAGTGTTTAGAGAGTGGTTTGAATGAAATCCGATAAGTAGCACTGCTGTTTTTGCATTGTGTATAAAATAGATTTGCTTTATGTTTGTTTGCTTGCATGTGGGAACAATCAGCCTATCGTGTTGGCATCAACAATAGGTTGGTCGTATTTGTATGTTGCGCCAACAATGGTGGATGAAATTAATGCTTGCCGTAGCCAACACCTCCTAGAAAGAAACGTGACCCCTTTCTCGGTGGTCACGAAAGAAAGCATCACAACTGAAAAGTCATACATTGTTACATCATCATAAGTCGACCAAATTTAAAGCTTATCATTGGTAGAAATGTGGTTAACAATGGTCGAAATATGATGATGTAACAATGTATGACGTTTCAGTTGTTTGGCTGTCTTTCTAGGAGGTGTTGCCGTAGCCCACGAAAAAGACAGGCCCCAAGAAAGAAAAGTCACCTGACCATCTTTTTCGTTGGCTACAATGCTTGCCTTAATGATTTACGTTTTAAGGGGGATAATTATAAAAAGTATTAAATATTAAATATTTTTAAATAAGAGGCAATGTTCTTATGTGTGTGCAGTAAAGACTCAAAAACTACTCGACCAATTTCGCTGAAAATTTTACAATTTGGTCTTATTATTGCCAGGAGTGTTTAGAGAGTGGTTTGAATGAAATTCGACAGGCAGATTAGAGTAGATTAGCAGGGTTCTCCTCAGGACCTTTTAAAGGGGCGAGCTGCCTTGCTGATTTTGGTTCTCACCCGGCTGAATACACGAAAAGCTGTACAATACTGCATACTCTTTAAGGATATCAATTCTCCACAATCATTTTATTTACAAAAATTGAGAAAAACCCCAACAGTGAAAAAGAAAACACAAAAAATAACAGTAATTATTAAAAAACACTCTACACCTTCCCTATAAACAGAGGAACTTAACCACTTAAGAACAATGGCGTTTAATTTGTTATTCCAATTTCAAAATATTTCATAATGGGCAATATTAAGAATCAATTTACAACAAAGTCTTAAATGCTCTGAATATAATCAAGTCCAACTCTTCCGAAACGCCCATTCTGAAAAAGTTCCAAAGTATTACAAGCTTTAACGTTTTCGAGTGGGAACCACTCATCTTCAGAAGCCAAGTAAGGTGGAGTGTGATAGAGACAAAAACTTAAAAAATTAAGAAAATAAAACAAGAGGTCACATGGCATGACATTATGGAACTTATGATTATCACAAAATTTCAGTGTATACTATTTAATCCAATTACGTTGGGGGAAATTTTTTTCTATATTTACAATCAATTTTTGTAAATAAATTGATAGTGGAGAATTGATATTCTAGAAAAAATTTCCCCCAACGTAATTGTATTGGATTGTGTATAATGTTTTATTTGTTTTTAATTGTTGTCCGCCGGCTATTTTTTTCTTTCCAACACTTGAAAAAATTTTTCTGGGGAGAACACTGAGCTAGATTCAGTATCATACATCAATTGCATTTATTTAATTCATATACAGGGTGAGTCAAAAGTCTGTTACCCCCTATCTATCCTGGATACCAATGTAGTTACGCAAATTCCAATACAGGGAATGAATAGGAACTTGAGAGTGGTCTATCTGGTGGAGCATCTTTCATAATCTCAAATATGCAAATTAGGACACATCCAAATTCTATCTCGAATAACCAGAAGAGATACACAAAAAATTCCAATTGCACATTTGTTCAACAGCAAATTCCAAATGAGGATTGTAGGTGGTCCGCTCATTAGATTTTGGTGAACTCTTTTTTGTTTTGATTGGAATTTGCTGTTGAACAAATGTGCAATTGGAATTTTTTTGGATATCTCTTCTGATTATTCGAGATAGAATTTGGATGTGTCCTAATTTGCATCTTTGAGATTATGAAAGATGCTCCACCAGATAGACCACCCTCAAGTTCCTATTCATTCCCTGTATTGGAATTTGCATAACTACATTGATATCCAAGATACGAAGGGAGTAACTGATTTTTGACTCACCATGATAAAACCGATCTTTCAAGATGCCCAGAGCTAGAAGCCACATTTAAGGTCTGGTAAACGGGCACGCCACGCATTTGGAAAGTGTCTTAACAGAACTGGGTACGAAGAAGTTCCTTTACTGGGCGACCTACATGTGTTGTTGCACCCTCTTGCATGAACAATGTTATTTGTAAACACACGCGTTCCCGCAATGCATTGGTTGTTGTTCAGTTGGTCGTTCACTGATTTATCAACGCCGAGCCGAAACTTCTAAAGCTAAATACATGAAATTTTGGCAAAAGGTTTATTTTGTGACATAAGCACCCACTGTGAAAGGATTTTACGAAATTCATTCTCCAAGGGGGAAAATAAGGGATGTAAATTTGTAATCTAGGGACTCCGCCAAAAAATGTATACACTTTTCTCTCAGACTGTATCGGGATATTGATATTGTCACATGCGCTTTATGGAGCTGAGGAAGAGGTATTCTATCAACAGGACCTCTACCTAATGACAATCTGCAGGGACATTGGATTGGACGAAGAGGGCCCATTGAGTTCCCTCCACAGTCGCCAGATCTAAGACCTTTGGACTTTTTCTTGCGGGGAACTGTGAAATATCAAGTGTATCGACGTAAGCCGCGCACGCTGGAGGACCTTCGGTAGGAGATTACAGCGGCATGTGCAGCGATCTCCATTGAAACATTGACCGACATAGCTGTGGCGACTGCTCATCGCTCCGTTATGTGTTTGGCCGCCAACGGCCAACATTTTGAACATCTAAAGTAACCATGTGCTTTATTGAAGACAATACTATATGTGTGATCAGTATTTAAGTGTAAAAAACACATAATAAAGAGCTTTCCTTCCTTAAAAGGTGTATACATTTTTCGGTGGACTCTGTATATACAGGGTATAACAAAAAGACCGGGACAATGGAATATCTGGAGAAATATACATCAGATCAAAAAAACACATGAACACATGTTTAATATTTTTAAACAATGATACAATCCGACCCCCGACCTCCATTGGGGAGGGGGGAACATTGAAATATAAATTAGGAACCCCCATTTTTAATGAGATTTTGAGACTGTACCCAGCATTTGAGACATGTTTTATTCCTTTTGTGTTTTCAATTGATACAATCGTTTGGAAGATACAGTTCCTGAAAGTGTGGAACTTTTAAAGTTTTAAACCTAATTTTTTCGTTTAAAACAAAGAGAGATTGGGCTTAGAGACATTCATATCCTACTTTTTGATGGTCTTTAAGAATCCGACGTCAGAATTTCAAAAGTCCAAATTTTTTAATATATATTAAATATCGGGGTTTCTATTTAAGATTTCAAAATTTCCCCCTGCCCTACCCTCACGGAGTGGGAGGTAGACTTTGGTATCATTGGATAGCTTTTTGGAAAATATTAAATACGTGTTTTTTGTTTTTACGATCCAATGTTTTTTTCTCCAGATATTCCACTATTCCGATATTTTTGTTACACACTGTATATGAAATAGACTTGGTTTATGTTCGTTTGCTTGCATTTGGGAACAATCAGCCGGTTCTGCTTGCGTCAACAGTCGGTTGGTCGTGTTTGTATGTTGCGTCAACAGTGGTTGAAGAAGTTAATGCTTGCACCGAAAAATCACCTGACCATCTTTTTTGTCGATTACGGTGCTTGCCTTAATGATTCACGGTATAAGGAGGTTAACTTCAAAAAATATTAACTATATAAATAAAAGGAATCTCCGCATGTGAGTAGTGTGTGCATTTTATCAGTGAATGGACATTATATTTTAATGAAGAAAAAATGTTTTTGTTATCTAGAGATTACGCAGAACAATTTTCGTATATTCAGAGCGACCATCCAGTGTGAACTTTACCCCTTATAGACAAGAGAATTCCAAAACCGAGCAGAAGAGGCTTAATCTATTTTTGATGTGGGATAGATAAATCTTTGAAGGCTTAAACAGAAAGGAAGTAAGATGTTTATTGCGTGAAAACAAACAAATTGCCAAGAGGTGAACGGTGAACACTTTGAGCAAATAGTGTAAACTACATGTACCGTTTCGTTTGGGAAAGTAAAAATAAAATAAACACACTTGAGAAACTTCCAGTGTGTGGACGTTCGGGTTATGCAAACAATTAAACGATACCACAATTTAAAATAGAGCCAGCGCCCTTTCTCAGTATTAAAAATAAATTTTGTGCTATAGAAAGTAATTCTATTACAATCATCGCTCAGCAAAACCCCCGAAGCTAATTAGATTACTTCCTCTAGGGGTAAATTTCCAAAATTTATGAAACGCTTCCTTCTTAATTTCTTATCAAAGTGCCAAATAGCAATTTTCATGGATTTAATTAAGAATTTAACTTAAAAAATGATGGCTTTTCATACATACTTTCATCTCCTATTTTACCTACTTAGGGGATGAGTTTCGTAAATTCCTTTCCTAGTGAGCCTCTACTTTATAAAGTAAAACTACAGACCAATTCCTATTAATAGATTCAGCGGTTTCGGCTTGGCGATGTTGAATCAGTCAATTAGTCAGGGCATATTATTTTATGTTTATGGATTTAGCAATAGTGAAGCATTGTCGGGCTCCGCTAGTTTATAATATGTCTTAATATAAACCGGAACATAATTGAGTGAACTCCGTATGTATACAGGGTGATTATAATTAAAGTTTAAGTTTCATAAGCTATAAAAAAAGAACTATTTAGTAGAATGACGTCCAATTGGAACGGAATGTTATTGAAGAAGGGGGAAAGCTTATGGCATAAGAAAAAAAAAGTAGGTCCAAATTTTAGCAACAGATGGCACTGTAAGCGTCAGAATTTCGACTACAAATGACAAATGAATCGTAAAACAAAGGCTAAGGTGTAAGTTACACGTTAAACCAACTGTACTGTTCAGTGTGCAAAGCATCCATCAAATCGGTTTTTTTAAATTGTGGGAGACTGTCGCAAAACATGTTCAATATGCTGTCTTGGACTATTTCGAGGAACATGGCGCGGACTTCCACCTGCTTCAGTGGCCAGCTCAGTCGCCCGATCTCAACCCGATCGAGCATTTATGGGATGAAATGGAGAGAACCATCTGACGTTTTTATAACAAATGAAATGAGTCGTGCGCCTGACAGGTATTTTCATTTACTTATTCCGATGCTTACAGCGCCATCTGTTGCTAAAATTTGGACCTACTTTTTTTTTCTTATGCCATAAGCTTTCCCCCTTCTTCAATAACATTCCGTTCCAATTGGACGTCATTCTACTAAGTGGTTCCTTTTTATAGCGTTTTGAAACTTAAACTTTAATTATAATCACCCTGTATATACTTATAGTTGCATTTATTATATGGTTTCCCCTTGCCTTCCGCATCCACCTGTCTTTACGATTGCTATATGATGACAAAGCACGGAGGGGTGAGACTAGCTAATGGTCACCCATCCAGTGACTAGTCGTGCCTGACGTTGCTTAAATACACAAGCTGCCGTGTTCCGTGAAAGCCCACCAGGCTACGGCCTCCCCCCTTACACTTACTATTTGGAAATTAACACGTTCATACACTTACTGCTTAAATAAATTGAAAGCATTTCAATGAAGCAATGGGTCCAGTCTGCGTTGTCATCACTATTGAGACCACTCATGATTGCATCATGGTACTGAAAATAGCTCTGTTCTTATGAACGCGATTCGCTGATACAAGTACAAGTAATAGTATCATGTTGAGCTTTATCTCTTGATAACAATTTACAGGCGATGAACTTTAGAACATGAATGTTTGCTGAGGACGAAGAAGATCTTGCCACATTTCTCTAATCAGAATTCTAGGGGAAATTGCGGAAAATACAGGAACGAAGTCATATCCCGTCCCATTATTATTGTTATAAAAATATTATCTTAAAACTAACAACTTCCACCATTTCAAAAAATTCATTCAGTTTAGGATAGGATAGTTCTATTATAAAGTAAGTGAATGCATTAATGCCTGGAAGGAATACAGGGTGTGGCATGAAAGTGATACACTGAAGATATTGGTTTGTGCATGTAGAACGAATGTATGATGAACGGTTAAAGCTAATGATCATCATATAGTAGAAAAATGTTGAAGCGGAAATTATGAAAATTATTTTAGGATCAATAACTTGAGTACTCAAGGATATATGGTTCGGAGACATAAAATAAAAAGTGACCTTGTGTGAAGAAAATAAGAATGATCAAGAAACGGAAATTATATGCAGTAAGGGAAGATTTGGCTTCATTAGGGGTAAATTTAGCGAAATTTCTTTTTTTATGCTGCCTACAATCTCAAGGCGAGAAACTATTATTATTGATGTTGTAAAATACAGATAACTTTATAAAAATGTAAGATAAAAATTACTTGTTATGCTTTTAATTATATTTTCTTTATACTATTTATCTTTTCATTTATTTTTCAGTTGTTTCGGTGATCATTTCCCATATTGCCATCTGTTGGTCGGTGACGGTCTTCGTCGAAAAATGGATAAGGGCACCATTCAACCTTTCATCCTACACAAAGAAAAGGAAGCTCCTTCATTGGAACTTTAAAATTATTTTCATCCTTTGGCATTTCTTCATCATCACTGGACGAATCTTAGCCTTGGCATTTTTTTCGTCCGTCTTCTTTGGATGGGTGCTTCTTCCTATCTCTATACGATTCATTCTAATGACCTCCATAATCTTATATAGACTTTGTACGGTAATTGTGGACCTCAAATATCGTAAAACAATAAGTTTTTGCAATGAAGTGAACCAGCAATATCATTGGTATCATGGCTTCAATCATATGAATTGCGGAAGTATACTTTTCTTATGCCTATGCGGATTTGGGGAAATATTTATTCACATTACGATAGATTTAAAGTCGCCAATAGAGCATCGTTTCTTTTACTACGTTTATGAATTCGTCGATAATCTTATTTTGATCGTCTTGTGGACCTGCAATGCGAACAGAAATTTTTTTTACTTTATCGGTCAAAGTTTATATTGGAGCTTTTGGGCTCTAGGATTATTCTGTATATATCTCTATTACCATGGTTGCAAGCAACAGGACGATTCTAATAATGAAAGAATTTAATCACATGGTTTAAACTTGTTCGTTTGAAGACTAATTGCCGGCTACGTTCCATAAAAGCATAGCTATATATTACTTATGTATATGCATAGCCAGCAGTAATCTGTGCGATAACCAGCAAGATGATGTTCTGCAACAAGACACCCATTAATCTGGTTTTAAGATATCGGTCATATTTCTAATTTCTTGTTTATCTATACTATTATATAAAAGAAAGAGCGAAAAATATATACACTCATTCATTCATTCATTCATTCATTCATCACGAAATCTCCAGAACTACGAAGCCTACAAACTTGAAATTTGGCAATAATATTTCTCTTGGCTTCTAGGTGCTCGCTAAGAAAGGATTTTATTTTTCTTTCTTCCTTTCTATTTTAGTTTATTTTTAAAATTCACTTTACCTGGAGCTGAATGGGATTTTTACCAGCTTTAAAAAATTGTGACGTTTGCTTTGTTAATGAAGATTTTTGCAATTGTTCCGTGAAGCAGCATCAACAATGATGCAAGTCTTTCGCGCGGGAATACAATGTATCTTTTATTTTCTACAGAGTCTGCCAAAAAAATGTATACACACTTTACTAGATATCAACTATAATATTTTCCGTAACAGCAAAATCGAAAGCTTACACCCCAATATTATTACATGTATTGAATGAAGACGATCCCGATAAAAGACATTGCCACAATTGCCACCTAGACATAGGAGATTACTGATAAGAGTTTGCTAGGAAATGGATAGGAGCAACTGTTCGCCGTATTCAAAAATATCTCAACGCTGGTGATAATCACTTTGAACAGCTGTCGTAATTGTAGGAGTCAAGAGGACTTATATTCATCTCTTGATGCTTCTATGAATTTAGTGTTGCAACTTTTATATAGTTTTTTCTTTTGCTGAATTGTGTATACATTTTTTGGCGGACTCTGTATATAGGAAGTTCTCCAATAACCGGTACAAACCTGAACGCGGCGCGGGGAATGATAGAGGGATCAAATCAAAGCAACATTTACCTCTTTCATTTTTTTCTCTGGGGCATTGTTTTTGACATAAAAAATGTTGAAATCCTACTTGCGGGAAATAGTGGTTTGGATTCTGTGGGGACAGTTACAGACATTGGTATACGAGACACCAGTGGGATCCGATGAAGAGCTGGTAGCCAGAATCGCCATAGCTGCGGACCAGATTCGCGAAGAACTGTGAAGGTGTATGTGAGTCTATGCGGCGACGTTGTGAAGTATGCATTCATGCCAGAGGGAGTCAATTAGAACACTTATTGTAAAACATTTGCAAGTTTCATATAAAAACAAGTCACATTATTGTACTGTATATAATGTGTTTTTTGTTCTTTTTATTACATGATTGATCATGATTTTGACGTGTTCCAGAATTACGGGTTGAGTGGCATATTATGTCTACGCGACGTCCAACATTTTTTATCTCAAAAAACAATACCCAGAGAAAAAATGAAAGAGGGAAATGTTGTTAGATCTGATCCCTCTCTCACCCCCCCCCACCCCAAGTTTGTATACATAAATATGAAAAAACTATATTTTTCTCCGAGCGATGCCGGGTACTTCGTCTAGTTTTTATATAAAAATCAAATAAACATTAATTTTATTGATAAATTCATAACGAACTTGATAATAGTTGGTATTAGTTCATATTTTATTTATTATTTATGTAGATAATTCTCTTTGATCATGTATTTTCTCTTCCGTTTAGTAATACAGGGTGGCCGCAAAGTCTCTCCGCAGTGTAAAATGTCGATTCCCATCGAAAGTCAGTCTGAGATAGAAACTGTAAAGTCTCTCCGCAACAGAAGGCATTTCAACATTTCCTGTAAACTTGTGCGTATCCTCACCACTTAATATAGTTCATCCCCAACGTAAATAAAGTGCTATATTTTCCCGTTTATTGGATTATTTCTTTTGTTTTTCACTGCAGAGAAACTTTACGGACACCCTGTGTAATAGCATATTTTAAGCATTTTCTAAATTACGTACCGAAAATATAAAGAAAGAAGAATAGAGAGCTTAACCTTCATAATTGAACTGATATCATGTAAATGTAAGAGTGAAGTTTTGTAAAAATATTTGGCCGAGTTCGTAAACTTGAAGAAACAAAAACGTTTACAATAAAAGCATAATTCAAACGTTTACAAAAATTAGGTGCACTAAATCTAAATTCAGTCCATTTAAAATACGAAGATTGCATAATCTAAGTGTTACAAATTCAAAAATTAAAGATTGGATTCTTCTTCACAACACAGCCAGTGTCGTGTCTTTCGTTTCGCTGAAGAAGAATTGGAACCCGAAATGAACGCACAACCATATTCGAAATCAGCAATCAGCAATCTTCGAATATGGAAAGAATTAGATAGATTAGATAAGAAACACAAAGTCTTACTGTTCTAGTTCTTAGACCAAACCACGCAAAGCACCATGTACGGAGCACCGATGTCGCGCGGCCGCTCGCTGCTTTTCGTCGGGCTTGTAGAACTGGCTGTCGGCCGTGCTGACAAATGTCTGTGCCACGCTCTTGGTGCGAAAGTAAGATGGCTTCGTTGATTGCTGTTAATGCTGAACACTCATGTAGGTTGGGAGCCGATCCATTAAATAAATTGTACTGCGGTAATCCTTCGTGAAAACACTTAACGTCAATGGCCTCCTTATGCTGGGTAGATTGCAACAGACTTAAAGAGTCCACTCGTTGCCTTGCATTCGAAAAATTCAAAGGTTGCAAATTCAAAGGTTGATTAAAGTTCGGAACTACCTTGTTGCCTTTACAAAGTTTTGCTGGAGAGATTTTGACAGAGGAGTGCAGACCCTTTCCTTCTCCTGTTTCAAACTGGCCCCGTTCTCTTGAATTAAGAAAGACTTCGACCGCCTTATGATGAAAATTGCCGCAGGATTTCCTAGAGGAAAAAGAATATCTGCTGGGATATTTTACCTCATGCCTATCAATTTCTCCTCGGTGATATTCCTTCTCTCCTTATAGTATTGTGGCTCAGCTGATGTGGTAGACGAAATTTGAACTCTCTCTCCCTCAATCTCCATAAAAGTTCCTGGCAACTGCTATTGGAGCTGAGGCTGATGGTGTTTCACCTCTAAAGGAAGAAAACAGACGCCTAGGTGCATATGCTCTACATATATCGAGCAGCCCATAAGGACTGCTATAACTAGTTAAACGACTCAATAAAAGGCTTGTTCAAACACCGGCGAATCATCCGAAGTCCATGGGGAAAGTAAAATGGAAGTCACAGTCCCCTCCGAAAGACGATGAGGTGACGAGAAAGGCTTTGTAAAAACAAAAGGACCTAGCCGATGCCATTCAAGGAGAAGAAAGGACTTAAGAAGGGCAGCCACTTTCTTCCAGATAATCGAAGACGTTGGATTAGCCCCCTTTGATCTGTCTACCGAGCCAACCACAATTCTTTGTTCAGGAAGGTGATGGGAATGGCCAAGTCCAATTTCAAAGGATCACCTGTGGACTCGTCTATCAGGAATCGTACTGACGGGTATGAAAAACATGCCAAACAATCATGTTGTTTAAGGCGATCCAAGATAGACTGCGAACAAGCGCTCGTTGAATATACAGGGTTATTCAAAAAGAAAACGTACCGGTGACCAGTATATTCAAGATGTTTAAAAAAGACGGATATTAAATGAAAGGTAAACTCTGCAAGTTTCATTTGGCGATGCTGAAAAGCCCGTCAGATTGGAAACGCTCACTAGAGGCGTACAACGACCACCTACCTCGACATACAATCACAGTGGTTATTGGGGCCAATGATGTGCCACTGACACTATGGTCCCCCAGTTCACCCGATCTAACGGCCTGTGATTTCTTTCTGTGGGTCTACGTGAAGGACAGCATCTTCGTACCCCATTACCGCCTGGCTTAAAGGAGATTTAAAGCGGCAATTTTCCCAAGCGCTCGATGCAATTGGTGAAGGGATGCTGGCATATGTGTGGGAAGAATTTGAATATCGTTTAGATATCTGTCGTGTCGTAAGAGCTCCCATATCAAGAGAAACTTGGAGAGTTTATCTTTCATTTGATATCCGTGTTTTGTATACAGCGTGATTCTGAAAATGTGTGTATAACTGCAAGCAATGATAGAGGTGACCAGTATGAACATTTTCTTTTAATACATTGTGGGTCCGAATTTGAACGCTAACTGAGATATGAACAGAAATAAAAATGCCGCTACCAAGATCAACGAGTTAATAACTAAGTTAATAAATGCAACGCCTAGAATAATGAATTTTGGAGGAATAATAGGGTTCATATCACATTATTGATAACCCTTCTCTACATATACCATCTGACTTGATATAGTCCGTTTCAAAGTTTTGAATATCCTAACTTAAATGCATTCTAAGCAAATTAAAAAATTCACACTATAACCTTGATCGAAATAACTAATAAAATTTGCTCCTTCATAAAATATCAAATTGTAATATACACTATATTCAAGGAAATAAAATTGTGAAATTATTCTTATGAAAACACTTTTTTCAAAAGTTTGTAAATTCCTCTTTAGCTCTAATAACAGCTTCATTTCTTTTTGGCATACTATTAGTAAAGTCATACCAAACTTCCAAATATTCTTGATGCATACAAATCATTTTTGTTTCTTGGGCGCTGTTTCTGGATAATATTCTTCATGATTGCCCATAGATTTTTCGATTATATTTAGGTCAGGCGAATTTCCTTACCATTCCAGAAAGTTATTCCTTTTTCCTGAAAATATGCCATGGATTTTTTGGATGCATGAGTTGCACAATTATGTTGGAAAATAGCGATTATCAGTTGAACAGAGCTTCTCAATGCTTGGAATGAGAAAGAAGTGCACCATTTTAGCATAAAATTGTTTTGACCTGGCTCTTCACAAAACACAGATTACCTAAACCTTGACCATTAAAACATTCCCATACCATCAGCTTTAAAAGATGTTTTACTTCTCGGTTGACAGGTGGCACAGGAGCATCTTGGATATCTCTCCGCACACGATTTCTTTTGTTGATTGGTTTGTTTGGTATTAACGTCCTTTTCAACTGCTATGGTCATTTCAGGACGGCGTTATAGGGGACGCAGATTTTACCTCACAAGGTTTATTTAACGTGCAGCCGGCAAACGACTACACGGGATCAACGGTTTTACTTCCCTTCCGAAGGAAGTGGGTGATCTCAGGATTTCCCCCCTGAAAATATCTTCGTCGTCCTCGGCCAGGGTCGAACCCGCGTCCTCGGGCATCAGAGGCGTTCACGCAACCACCGAGCCACCGAGGCCGATTTCTTTTGTTGAAATTTAGACAAAACATGAACCTATGACCATATTTCCGGGGTCCAATTGAAGGGCTCGGTGCAATTAGTACCATTAGAACACGAACCAGTGAACCGATTTGAAAAAAAAAAAATTAACATGCATTGTCATCGGTCCTGCGTATGTGTATCAAATTTCAGTTCTCTGCCTTTTCGGGAAGTAGGTTAAATTCGACTTCCAAGATTTGTTTACATAGTTAGTTACAAGTGAAGCTAATAAAAAGCATTTAAAAATCTGTAAATCTTTTTGGTTGATGTTTTGCTTTACTGTGATTGCAGTTTACTTGCGCATACTGTAAATGGATTTTAAAAGCAGTAATTATTTACATTTAGTAAGAAACTAGATGGATCCCGCCAAAATTTGACGGAAAACAACCCATCTTATTATTAATCCCCATCTATTTAATTAAAAAAATAATAAAATAAAAAATTGTCAGGGCAACAAATAGAATAACCATTAGCCACAAACAAGTAAAATAATCGGAGCTTAATATCTCATTATGCACAAAGAATAAGAAAAAAGTTAACTAAATATACGAGGGCGATTTAATAAGTAAGTTACGAATCGTGATTGAAAAGAAATGAATGGAGATAATGACATACAAACAGCATTTATTTTTCAACATAATCTCCATACAAATTTAAGCACTTGTCCCTGGAAACCTGTGGCGTAAAATTCTTTTGGTTGCTTTGGAACCACGCGCGCAGTGCTCTTTCAACCGCTTCATCGTCAGGAAAGCGTTCTCTCGAAAGATGTTGTTTCAAAGGGCCAAACAAGTGGAAATCGCTCGGGGCGAGGTCCGGGCTGTAAGGTGGATGTTGGAGGACCTTCCACTTGAATGACGATCTCCACCGGCCGACCGGCTCGATGTTCGTCTTCGATACTTTTCCGCCCTTCCGAGAACTTCTGTACCCAATTATGGATTGCCTGACGTGACAGGCAATGTTAACCATACACGGGCAGCATTTCCTTGTGGATATCCTTTGCTTCCATATGTTTTGCCCACAAAAACGCACAACAGCACGTAGAACTATCGTGGTACATGTACTCAGGGGCGCCGCCATCTTGTACTGTCATGCGCAGAACGATCGTTGTGCGTCACAATAAAACTAGATAGTGCTGTTTTCTAGCGGTGACAGTTCCCCGCACTTAATTAAAAAATGAAGGTCGCATCTTCGATTTGTAACTTACTTATTGAATTACCCTCATATAAAATCAAACTAGCTTTAAACCATATATCTCTGAAAGTATTAAACTGAGACATAAAATGTCATCGGATAAAATGATCAATTTTTAAAGCTCTTTCTGTGATGTAACATTTAACATAACATTTGCAGAGTTTTTTAGTAGTCATATGGAAACGTCATAAAATGATCAAGGCAGGATTTTCTTTCTGCAAATCTTCAGTTTATTTAATTCAAAACAATGTCTGAATATTTCTTATTACAACAATCCCTGGTTTCTGATGGTTTGTCGTAACTTTCTTTGTTGGCTTCAGATGCGCATACGCAGAAGTGCCAATTTTGCTCTTCAATAGGATTTTTCCTGTGGATTAGGTCTTTATTGCCTCGAGCCCTTCAGTTCTTAAATCTCTTTGACCCAGTGAAGACATTTTTTCTTCTGAGTAGGTGTTAGAAGAGGTTTTTTGATGGCAACACGAGATCGAATACTCATTTAATTTAACTTCCTGCAAGTTGTACTGCATGAAATCTTTTTATTTTGGAGTGCTGATCGCTCAGATGAGATCTCACGAATAGTAGAATGCGCTGTATTTTTTTTTCACAAAATGCTTCAATCTTCTTTTGATCGACCACTAAGACATCTTAGTCTGAGATAAAATTCTTATTTTATTCCCAGGCTGGAACTGAATCCAGGATCGAAGTAAATGCCTAACTACAGTATTACAACAATAATTACAAATGCAAACTGAAAAATGACTGTGAAAGGAACGATAAACAAAATAAGTGACACGCGATCCTATTTAAACATATGTTCAAAAGAAATGGACACGATTTTGGAAAGACTTCTACACTGCCATTGGGATATTGCTATCCATGTCCGCAGCTGCCCATCTGATACGGTCCTTAAGATCTTTTTGGGTTGTTGCTGGATTGTTGTAAATTTCACATGTTTCCAAAGGAAGAAATCTAAAGGTATGAGATCAGGTGATCGCGGTTGCACTGCACCAATCCAGCTTTTCCAATCTACTTCTCCAGAAACAATGCATCCAAGTATCTAATCTGGTCAGGGGAATCTGTAGAAGAGGTCCGACAAGCTGAAACGACACATTCGATTAAGCTGCCAATGGCACCTCCACCCATTTGAATAAGCTGACTCCTCCATGAGTAATCTCACTGGTCCATAAAGAATCACATTAATACCGATCGGTTGTTAATGTTCAGCCAAAAAACACTAGTTCAACAATATCCAACATGTAAACAATTCTTCAGCCACTAGTGAAGTGATATCATCTTAACGTCACTGTTCCTTTTTATCCCAGTTGGACAGGAAGATGCTAATAATATGGAAATTCCAAGAGATATCCAGAATAGGACTGGAAAGGTTTATGGGGTAAATTGGACATGAGATGGGAACAATGCAGCTAAGATGACATCGCTTTACAAAATAATGCAGAGTTCACAATTGAAAAGTTGTTTGACATTTGAGATACTACATTGTTTCTAATGAAAATGCTGCTTTCTATGCAGAAAGGCATCCAAGAACTCTTGCTCGAATTATCTTTTAAATACAACAAGTAGTCTTCGGCAGCGTTCAGAACGTTTGATAACGTTTGTAAGGCTATTGTAAGCTGTCAGCAAAGGCTTCTTTTGGAATCGCTCGAAGCTTTGATGTCGCAGGTCATTGGATGCCCACTACGTCTGCAAAATACATGCCTTTCAGGACCAAAAAAATTGATTTTGAGGTGATTTCTCTCTCTTTCTGAGATCTTCAGTTTGCAGCAAAAAGGGGCAAAACAGCGCAATAAGTAGATAACAATCAAGGAAAACTTGATATATTTAAAGTATTTTTCCTTGAGGCGTGGCAACAAAAAGTAATCTGCAGGCACCATATCCGGGGAGTACGGTGTATGTTCGAGAACAGTTACGCCATACTTAGCCAGGAAGTTATGCACACGGATCGCACTGTGCGGATAGGCGTTGTCATACAATAAACACATATCCTGATTACGGCTTCTGTTCCGTACGCTTGCACCAACATTTCATAAGTATCCGTCGCCATTTCCCTCCATTTTTAACTAGACTTGACGTTCACGTGTTACTCTATTGCCTATGACACGTGTCTTCAAATCATTGCGTTCTACTGGCCGCAGCGCTGAGGCCAATCTGCTTCAGTTTAGTGTGTTCGATGCTAGATGGTACTTTTCGACATATCTCTCAGTGCGCTTAGGGATGTTGCCGTTTAGATATCGATCCATTGACGGAACGTTTTAGACACACCTTGTAAATAGTGAAATAGGAAATGCCAGACCAATGTATATACAGAATGAATAGAATTAGAAAGTGTGATTACCTGCGTAGTTTTCAGCACTCGCCTACAAGGAAAAAGATGAAACATTAACTGTTGTTTTAAAAATTAATTTCAAATTCTGAAACAATAATATATAAACGACAGAAACTTAATACGAAACGTGAAATTGCTATATGAAGTTAACGACAGCAGCGCTGTTATTTCACATATCCGCCACCTTTCCTGATTTTAGTATTGGTTACTGCGTGAAGCCTAGTTTCCATTACTACAAATTTGTCCCGCAACTTGTTGTGCGTCATATGCTGGCACATGTGTCCGAAATTTGTTGAAATGGAAACAGTCTGCATCATGTTGCGGCACACAAATGTGCCAAGCGACTGTGGCACACAACATGTGCCGCAACTTGTGCCACAGACAATGGAAACAGGATGCAACATGCCCCAGAGATAAATGCACGCGCAGTACAGTCTATATTGTATCCAGATCCTGCGAGTATAACCTGAAACGTGCTCTCCTGTTTGTGGTTGTCATACTTTAGTGTTCATGCAAGCTAGTGTTTGTTTAGGATGGAGTGGACTAAATGCAACGTGGTGAAACTTATAGAACTATTTGAACAAGAGACAGTGAGACAGGAGACTTCTAATCCACCATCTCGGTCGTTTTCGCCTTTTTTTAGAAGTCCAGAGCATGCAGCTGCCATTACCACAAAAACTGAAGTAGCTGAGTTGTCCATATTGCTCAAATATTTGAACCAACAAATCACTCGACACAGAAAACTGGCAAAAACTTTATCTGCAACTAGAAAACACAGATGTCGCAGGAAATTGGAAACAGTAGAACAATTACGCCATGTACCTGGAACTTGTCAGAATGGAAACTAGCCTTTAGTGGTAAAATGTTTTCATATTTCCGAAGCTTTCCGAAGCTTAAGTATATTCATTTGGCACACAGATATAATCGTGAAAATGCGAAAGAAATAGAAATATAAACTTACTTTAAAATAAATTTTTATAATTTTTTCGGTCTGGACTATTCTAGGCATAGCTTAGTTTAGATCGTAATTAATAATTAGCCGTATTTTAATGACTCTTAATAACAGTTTAAATTTGTTGAGATAAAGAGGACAAGCAATAGCTGAAGTTTTGAATTTTACCTACAGTATAAATAAGAGATATGCAGTGATACTATTTCAATCGAATTTAATTATAATTATCAATCAGAGATATTATTATTTAAACAGATGTTTTGTTTTTTTTATGTCGACAACTGAGAGCATATAAAACAAACAAGAAATCCCACTTTTAAAGTTATTAATCAATTTTATAAATTTTAATGCGAAAAATGCGATAATTGTACGTCTGCTATTGGTTTAAATTAAAGAATTTCTCACCTTTGTATATTGATTCCTTCTTCATGTATAAACTAACATTCGCCTCGGAAAACTCGCCGGTAACAGTTTAGGGCATTAGAACTGTGATTAGATAAGATAAAGCGAAGGATGGTTTGTTTGGTTGTTTTTTTTTAATGAAAATATTTATCGCTACATTTATCTGTAGCCAATTACAGAGAGTCTAATAATAATCTATGGAATTTCCTTTCTTCACTTCAAACACATCGGTTCCTGATGGATTTAAATGGAGTTAAAGGCTTTAAATAATGGAGGAAATTAATGATCAAGAATCTCAGGATTCAGGCATTGAATCGGAATCCAATTACATTGCTTCGAAAAATGTGTATGTTCAGATTTTAATGGATGTTCTGTCCCTAGTAATTTTTGTTATCGACATCACTACAGATATTTATATTGCTTACCGATATCACGAGAAGAACGTTCACAATTATTTTATTTTGTCAGCATGTTTCATTGTATTGCCCAATTTTATAGTTTCCATTATCGGATGCTGGTGGTAAGTATATCTCCACTTCCTCTTCCAACAGTATATGATTTCTTAGGCTGAACTTGAAAATTTACTTCTAACAAAAGTTTATGCCAAAATGATATTTTAATAAAACTAAAATTTTGCTTGTAGGTGCTATGCTGATTGGAAGAAAAATGAAACCAGATTTAAAAACCAAATACTATTTTATTTGTTTGTATTGATGCATATTTTATGGCTAGGACCAGTTGCAAGGTGAATTTTTATTCTCATTAATATAGGACAATTCAAATTTAAATACCGTTATATTGTTTGTATGCCTTGCTAAATGAGTTAGCCATGGGTTATTAGGGAGGCCACAATAAGGTGGCATAGCTTAACCTTGTATTTAGTATACAATAAAATGTGTTCCATTATAGAATGTTATTGAATACTAGATTAATATTCCTTCAAAAGTGTTCAGACTGCGTCTTGTGAACAGTTTGCAACCCGAGTGTTGCCGAATAAGACAATGCCACCGTTTATTTATGATATTTTGGAAAACAGGTAATCTCACATGAACTATGGCACCACGATCAGCTGATCTAAAGCCACTGAGATTTCTTTCTCTGGTCTCATCTTAAAGAATGAGTCCATTAAAACTTCGATCTAGCCTGAACAAACGTTCGCAGGCGACTGATGTTTGGCGTGTTTTGAAGGTCAGGCTCCATACCACTGTTTAAACTGTTCCTGATACTTTTTATACAAAGCCAGGATGTTATCTTGGGGGGGGGGGTGATTTTACAAAAATTCCGGACCTATTTTTCAAAAATTCCACTGAATCGGGCCTTTTTCCATATTTGGGAGGCGGACCTTTTTCCATAATGGATTGGTCGTCGACCCTTTGACCCCCCCGCCCCCCCTGGCTACGGGCCTGAGATCCTGTATATGATCGATTCATAACAATTTTTCTTAAATACCGTATTACATAATAACAGAAGAAACACCTCTTATCCACAAAATATTTTACTAGACATGTACTTATTTCGAATCCTTTGGGTTCATTATTCATTCCTTTGACATTGAATAATGAACCCAAAGGGTTCGAAATACGTATATGTCTAGTAAAATATTTTGTGGATAAGAGGTGTTTCTTCTGTTATGTCGCTTTCCACAGTTATTCAACGATTTTCACCGTATTACATTTCTGCAACTACTTTGCTAAAATTAGCTAAAATGAATCGATAAGAACATTTTGTCAGTTGCTTTCAACAAATAGTGACATGAACTAGCTTGGTTCAATTTTGCTTGTAAATGATAATCATTTCTCAGAAGACTGCAATGTGTGTTTGGAAGGGGTATGAATCAGAAATAGAACTGCAAGCTAGAACTGAATGCGGTTCTTTTGAAACAAATGAATTTCTGTATTGGAGAGCGAAAATTATTTGCGAGATTAAAAAGTAAATTATAAATGATTTAGTTAAATTAACCGATGTTCAAAAATGAATGTATGAGTGAACATTGCTGTCAGCGTTAAAACATTAGAATGAAACTTGCATGTGGAATGAGAAACATAAGAAGCGCCTGGAAGCAGAGGAGATGAAATTTTTACACTGGCCAGAATACATGGAATCTTATTCTGAATGATCGACAGATATCAGGAATAACAAAAAATGTAATGGTTGAACTCTATAAGTGTATTTTGAGATGTTTAAAAAATGTGGAAAGGTTGATTGAACTGTATGCTATCAGTGTAAATGAGAATTGTTGGAGAGGGAGGCAAAGGAAAATATGTTAGGATCAATCAATAATGACAGCAGATGAAGCAAAGGCCAATAATTTAGCCTTATTTGAATAGTGTGATGAAGTCTACTTCTTAATATTTATGGCACGGATGTCATTGTCGTTGCTTGTTTTTATTTAAAGCAAAAAGAAAACAAATTAATGTGATAGCACCAGACTATTTTAACAGTAAATACTCTCTCTCTCTTCCTTAGGTTTATCAGAAAAATTGCATTAAAGAATAAGATAATTAATGCTGCTCAACAAAATGATGGCTATCAAGAAGTAACATTATTATATAAAGAAGCCATTGATACAAATTTGCTTAGGCTATTTGGAACGTTTCTGGAATCGGGGCCCCAAGCCTTACTACAAATTCACGTTATGGCAGTAAACCAAAAATACTGGAACGTAATACAAGGTAGGAAGCGATATGTACCATTGGTACCTGATAGAGGTTTATTAAAATTTATTTCTTCTCTCATAAGGTAAATTTGGTGCATTTCTTTTTATTAAAAGGTGTACATAAAGTCTTTAACCACTTTCATTTGCTTATAACTTTTGAACACGAACATAAAACCATCGCTTTTGGGCAGAAAATATCCTTCAGGGATATTTGAAAGTATGTTATATTTTTGAAGGAACGACGTAAATTTTGAAAAGCAGACGTTTGTAAGAAATGTCGATTCTAGTACAGAATTTTTGCATGGTGTAATGGATGATAGAATTAAAGTTTCCTACCGTTGTTGAGAGGAATAAACATAACTGCTGCTTTATAGATGAGAAAATCTTGTATAATATGTTAGCAAAAAACAGAGGGCGTGAAGCGTATGCTACAACAGTTAGAGAGGATGGAAGAAGAATATGGTTTGAGAATTAACCAGAAAAATAAAGAGATCATGCGAATGGGTGAGGCCGAACTTATAGAATTTATGTGCAAGGTAAATAATTAGAATAAATAGAAAGCTGTAAATACCTAATAGTGCCAGAAGTATATATAAAAATGAATGTTTGTTTGTTTGTTTGTTATTTATGCGTTCCTATTCCATTCATCCGATTGCGATGGAATTTTGCACACTTGATCTTCAAAGCAAGAGGAAGGTCACTGTTTATCTGAGATTTCGAAAAAATAATTATTTTCGAAAATAAAAATGAATGTTTTTTTTTTTTTTTGAATGAATTTTTCATTTTGGTCAATAGATGGCGCCATCTTTTTAAAAACTTCTAGCGGACCTCTTGCTCGAGCTCTTTTTTGATTAAATTTTGCAACATCTGAAAGTGAATATTCCGACAAAGTGAACACATGAAAAAAGCTTAGAATTCATATTGAAAATTCGAAAAGACTTCTTTTAAAATGCTCCCAATAGATGGCTCATGTTGAAAAAACTGCCTTTACAAAGTGATATCACCATATTGCATGAAACTCTTTATAGAGAAAAAAAAATCCAGGTTATTTAAATAAATATTAAAAAATACAACTTTTTTCATTCTTTTTAATACAAATTAATTTTTTTACTTCAATTTAAATATACTGCCTTTACAAAGTGTTATCACCATATTGCATATTATTTTCATGTATGGTTTCAATTTCAATTTCGTAGCTATCATCTTTCAGTTACGTTTTTTTTTCATTTATGCTTGGTTAATGGTGTTGATTGTGAAATTCCAAATGCCGGTCGACATTAGATAATAGACTAGAATTCCACCCGTCACATGACGGGTGTCAACCGTACAGGTTGAAGGGTAAAGAAATGAAAGTGGAGCATCAATGGTTTTCAAAACTTATATACTGCAACAATATAGGCTACTGTTTATCTGCATATAAAAAAATCAACACTAAACATTTTTCAGTTTATTTATTTAATTCACAACAATGACTGAGTATTATTTTACACAACAATCCCTGGCTTTTGACGGATTATTGTAACTTTGTTTGTAACTTTGTTGGCCTCATATAACACGCATTTTCTTTGCTTTTTCGAAGTGAATAGTCGCCACAAAGTATATCTTTCGCTGTCAAGTCAATTATGCCACCCAATCGACAAGCGATTGGTCGATCTACACTTCAAGCACGAAAGAGAAAGGCATCACGAGCTTCAGAAACAGAAGAGCAACGAGAAGCAAGACTGGAAACCGTTCGAGTACGCACTGCTCGTACCAGACGAACACTGCACGCTAATTTAAATCTCGGTGCATTCCATTACGATCGTAAATATGATTACGGTCTTCATCCACGTGTGGTTATTGGAAAAATGGATAAATTATGCGTGTATTGCAGTGCCCTCAAATTTAAGGATGAAACACCAGGAATGTGCTGCGCGGGTGGAAAAGTGAAATTGCCAGAATTACATTCACCACCCGAACCATTATCAACGTTGGTATCAGGTAACACAAGTCAATCGAAACCCTTCTTAGCAAACATACGCAAGTATAATTCATGTTTCCAAATGACATCGTTCGGTGCAACAAATATCGTGTGCGAAAATTACATGCCAACATTCAAAGTGCAAGGGCAAATATATCATCGTGCAGGATCACTACTGCCACTGCCGAACTCAGATCACAAATTTCTTCAAATTTATTTCATGGGAAACACTGATGAACAAACCGATCGACGTTGTCGAATTAATCCAGGAACTAACGAGAAATTGTCGCTGCATTACAAACTTTATTCGGTCAACATAACGAATTAATTCGATTTTTCAGAACTGCCCTTGAACAAATGCCAGCAGATGACTTCAGAGTTGTAGTTAGAGCAGACAAAACACCTGTCGGCCAACACGAAAGACAGTACAATGCACCGACAATTGATGAAGTGGCGAACGTTATAGTTGGCGAAGAATTTAAATCGCGTGATATAATTCTTGTCACGTGGATTTCGCCAAGGAAAGAAATCGTCAAAGAGAGAGAGGAGAGGTGACGTCAGCAGGCGAGCTGACACCGAACTCGTCATCCCGAAGGCGACACGTGACAGAGAGCGTTTGGAGAAGGAGAAGCCAAGATGGAGCGAGAGCGAGCGGAGGAAAAAGGACGAATCTCGAGTGCGAATTAGTGGTGGAGACAGAGCGCGGCGTCGCCAGCAAAGAGTAGGCGACACGCGAGGCGTCCCCGGAGATTTTATGCCGCAAGCGGAG
>JAHWFO010017185.1:5321744-5448070 GCA_023313115.1 Rhysida immarginata
AAATCCACGTGACAATCCTTCATCGCAGTAATGGTGATGTTCAGCGATTCTCAAAAACTCATCGCTCATACGACGTATTGCAATATCCGATTTTATTTTGGCAAGGAGAAGATGGATATCATTTCAACATTAAATTGAGAAATCCACAAGCAGATGATGGTTGGTTTGGTTTGTTTGGTATTAACGTCCTTTTCAACTGCTATGGTCATTTCAGGACGGCGTTATAGGGGCCGCAAATTTTGTCTCGCAAGGGTTCTTTAACGTGCAGTCGGCAAACGACTACACGGGACCAACGGCTTTACTTCCCTTCCGAAGGAAGTGCGTGATCTCAGGATTTCCCCCTGAAAACTCCTCGTCGTCCTCGGCCGGGATCGAACCCGCGTACTCGGGCATCAGAGGCGATCACGCAACCGCTGAGCCACCGAGGCCGATCACAAGCAGATGAGGAAACGAATAAGAAAGTCATTACTATTCATATCGATTAATGATTCGTGAAAACGCTGAAAATCATATCTTGAAATGCCGACAATTGTTCCATTAATATATTGTCGATATGTATACGAAAATCGAAACCGAACGACGACTCTACATTCGATTAAATCAAACCAAGTTGCGTTCCGAAGAGTATATTCATTTACGTGATGCAGTTGTTAATGATGGCAATGTGAATATATGGGGAAAATGGTTATACTGCCTTCCACATTTTCAGGGAGTTCAAAGGCACATGCATGAATACGCACAAGATGCAATGACATATGTTCGCGCATATGGCCGCCCAGAACTTTAGTTAACTGGTCAATCATCATCGGTTCGTCATGATATTTCCGCGCGTGTGTTCAAACAAAAATTGAATTCTTTAATGGATTTCATTGTCAAGCATCATGTTTTTGGAGAGACACGCTGTTGGATGTATTCCATTGAATAGCAAAAAAGAGGATTGCCACATGCACACATTTTGATTTGGTTGATCGAAAAAGACACACCAGATCAAATTGATCAAGTCATTTCAGAAGAAATACCAGATGCCGACATTGATCCAGACTTATTTGAAGTCGTCACCAAAAACATGATTCATGGTCCATATGGCTTACTCAACAACAATTCAGCATGCATGTCTGATGGAAAATGCACGAAGCGATACCCAACGAGACTATCACTGGCAATGACTGATATCCACTCTATCGTCGACGATCAACTGAAGATAGCGGGAAAAGCGTCACTTTAAAAGTATGAAACAATGATGTTGAGGTCGATAATCGTTGGATTGTACCTTATTCACCGTTACTCTCTAAAACGTACAAAGCACACATCAACGTTGAGTATTGCAATTCTGTGAAATCAATCAAGTACATTTGCAAATATGTCAACAAAGGAAGCGATATGGCAGTTTTTGGAGTGGGAAATGCAACTGCAACTATCAGTGAAATCGACCAATATCAACTGGGACGCTACATTAGTAGCAATGAAACGGTATGGCGCATTTTATCATTTACAATCCATGAACGACATCCAACAGTTGTTCATTTGGCAGTGCACCTTGAAAATGGACAGCGCGTGTACTTCACAACAGAAAATGCACGTGCAAGAGCATTGTCACCATCGCCAAGAACGTTAACCGCATTTTTCTCATTGTTTGCAAAGACGCTACTTTACTCTAAAGTGCCAACATACTATGCATCAGCGAAAAAGTTTCAACGTCGCAAACAAGGTAAAGCAGTTGAAGGACATCCCAATTTATATTCGACCGACGTATTAGGCCGTCTGTACACTATTCACCCAAACAATGCAGAATGCTTTTATTTGAGATTACTGTTAATCAACGTACGTGGACAGACATCCTTCCAAGAACTGAGAACAGTAAACGGTCAAGTATGTTCCACTTATCGTGAAGCTTGTCAAAAATTAAATCTTCTTGAAAACGATGCGCATTGAGACACTTCTCTCGCTGATGCATCGAATACTGCTCAACCACAGCAAATACGCACGTTATTTGCAATCATATTGATAACATGCTTCCCATCCAAGCCAAAAAATCTTTGGGAAAAATACAAAGACTACAAGAGTGAAGACATCCATCATCGTTTGCGTGCAACGATTCAAAATCCGGACATTCAATTCACACAAAACGTGTATAATGAGGCACTGGTTTAGATTGAGGACATATGTGGGGCAATCACTAACAAAGCACTGGTGCAATTGGGAATGGCTGCACCGAATCGATCTGCGAACGACCTTTTCGATCGTGATTTGCAACGAGAAAAACACTTTGATGTCGACGAATTGGGTACATTTGTTCAAACAAATCTTCCGAAATTGGTTCCAGAACAACGCATAGCATATGACAGAATTATGCATGCAATAACAAGCCAAAGCGGAGGATTGTATTTCCTAGATGCACCCGGAGGCACAGGCAAAACTTTTCTCATTTAACTTATTTTGGCAACCATACGATCACGAAAAAATATTGCACTGGCAATCGCATCATCTGATATTGCAGCAACTCTTTTGGATGTGGCCGAACAGCACATTCAGCACTGAAATTGCCGTTGAATATGCAAATCACTGAGATGCCCACATGCAATATCAAAAAAAATTCTGGAATGGGTAAAGCACTCCAATCATGTCAACTTATTAAATGGGACGAATGCACTATGGCGCACAAAAAAGCATTGGAAGCGCTTCATCGTACACTAAAAGTTTTGAGAGGAAATGAACAGCTCTTCGGTGGCGCACTTATTTTATTGTCTGGTGATTTTTCGACAAACTCTACCAGTTATACCATGTTCAACACCCGCTGATGAATTTAATGCATGTCTCAAATCATCAGTTTTATGGCGACACGTACAGAAATTGACTTTGAAGACCAATATGCGTGTACAACTACAACATGATGTATCCGCTGAACGTTTCGCAAAACAATTGTTGGATATTGGGAATGGAAAAATGGTAATCGATGAATCCACACAATGTATCACGTTGCCAACCAACTTCTGTAAAATGACAACAACCACAGACGAATTGATTCACAATGTTTTCCCAAATATCGCACAAAATTATAAAAATCATCAGTGGCTCAGTGCACGTGCCACTGAAGATGCAAATACGATCAGCCATAAACAGCGATGTCAATGTCATCAACTTCAGCATTCAAAACGAAATATCAGGCGAAGCGACAACGTATAAGTCCATCGATACTGTAATGAATCAAGACGAAGTTGTCAATTATCCAACTGAATTCTTGAATTCACTTGACTTGCCAGGCATGCCACCGCACGTTTTAACAATGAAAATTGGCGTGCCTATCATTCTTCTCCGAAACATCAATTCACCACGACTTTGCAACGGTACCAGGCTTTCAGTGAAAAAGCTAATGAACAATATCATCGAAGCTACAATTTTAAATGGAAAATTTAAAGGAGAAGATTTCCTGTTGCCACGCATCCCAATGATACCGACAGATATGCCATTTGAATTTAAACGTGTGCAGTTTCCGGTGCGACTCGCATTTGCAATGACTATAAGCAAAGCACAGGGACAATCGCTGCAAGTGTGGGGACTAAATTTGAAAAATCCATGCTTCTCTCATGGACAGCTGTATGTGGCCTGCTCACGCGTCGGAAAACCTTCTGATTTGTTCCTGTACGCACCAGACGGAAATACCAAAAATATTGTGTATCCAAAAGCACTTCAATAAACAGAATTAAAACGCAAACACTGTTTATCTTTGAGTCCACTCATACTAAATTATTATATGCTAGCTGGTATACCCGGCGTATCACGTGGTTTTCAGCGGAGTAACGAACTTCCGAAACCGAGAGGAGAGGATGACGCGCGTGGAGAAAGGAAGTCGACAAGAGCCACTCCAAAAGCACGACGGGAAAGAGGAAGCGAGTGGAGGAAAAAAGGCATCATGGCGGCACCAAGAGCGTTCGGGTCGGAGTGCTCCTGAGAAATTTATGGAAAAGAATCTGACGGAAAACTCCCGGAGAGGAACGGAATATTTACATGCGGACGAGAGAGAGGAGAATTCGCCGAGTAGGAGAGCGAATGTAAGCCCGCCACGTAGGAAAGTTCCGGAGGAAACGTCGTTCGTCGCCAGCGAGCCGGCCGCCTTATATCGACAGCGGGACGACTGCTCAAAACGCCAGGTTTCAGCGCAAACGTGTTTGGACGAGGACTGGGTGAGCGTACTACATCGAATATTGGAGGAGCTCGTTAAAGATTCGTTCAGCGAAGCCGCAGACGGTAAAACGGAAGCGGAGTACGACGACGCCACGACTTCTCTTCTTCCTAACGGAGACGAGAACGCAGAAGATCCGTCGCCAGCGAGAGGATCTCTTCAAGGTGGCAGCATTCCGTTTGTTTACGGTAGGACATTAGACATTTTATATAGTCGTATTTCAGTTGTCAGCAACGCAGTCACTAACGTTACTGTAACTGAGATATCGGCACGTTCGTCTCAAAGGCGGTTATGCCGAGCCGTATTTTCGTACGACGCGATTGAGGGGGACGATAATAATACTGTATTTGGTGTGTTCCCGTGGACTCTGAACTCTTATCTGACAGATGGTATTGGCGGAGTATTTTCGGGACAGCAGATTCCCCGTCATGTGATCTGATAATGAATGGATTCACAGTTTGCTTTACTTAGCGTGGAACTTAATATTTTTGCTCACGCCGCAGAGGTTATTGTTCTTTTCGGTGGACGAGTCTGGCTTTGTGACTATGGGTGCCAACAGGAATATTGAATTTATAGAAGCGTCTCCTGTCTTTGATAAATTGTTATTTGGGTTCCATTAGTGCTGCAGCGGGCCGTGTTCAGCAAGAATGCGCATCGAGCCCAAGGTGAATCGACGAGAGGTATTACGGAAGTTAACGCAGAGTTCTCAACAGGAAGAATCTGGGGGTCTAGGCTGAGCTCATCGACAAGCAGTCGACTGTCGACAAGTGTCGATGGTCACGTGGTTAATGACGCATTTGTCGATTCGAGCTAGCATGAACACGGCTTGTCTATAGTGTCTACAGAGTCTACAGTGTACAGACTCTACACCGTCGATTTTCTAGTGTAGACTTTGACCATCGACAACTGCCTTAAGAGCAGTCGACTATGCACATTCTTGTCTACAATTCAAGAGCAGTCGACTATGCGCTTGGCGATCGTTATTTCAGAATTTAGCAACAGATTTCTTATTAAAATCTTTTTTCCTTCGTTTCCGGTCTGCAGGCTAAATACACATAGCTCAAGAATACACATTTTCTAAAAAATATTAACAAAAACTTGTTTAAAAATATTTACATACATGAAGCACTCTCTTGTGCTACGAAACTTGAACTGTGAAAATAATAATATACTGTGTCTACAGGTATGTATTTATGTATATATTTATGTGTATACATGGATAAATGAGTAAAATTACGTGTAAATGTTTGTAAACTTTGTATATCAATGTATATCATCTAGCCATACGTGTGTAAACTTGTGTATAAATGTGTAATATGCCACTTATCGACGCTTAGATTTTGTCGAGATCGACAGCTTGTCGACGAGTTCAGCCTAGACCTCCTGTTTCGCCGTAGGTGTGCATCTGTTGGGCGCCATAAGTGTGTTGTTTAGTGTATTATTGGTGCTCATTGGCGCTAATAGCCGAGCTAGCCATTAAGTGGCTATTTGTGTGTCAAGTGCTTCTGATTATAAGCATACCGTTAAGAGAGTGTGTGTGTGTGTGTCACGCCCAGGCGTTGTTTTTTGTGTCAACATTTCCTAATGCAAATTTATAGAGATAAATATTAGTCTTGGGGCATGCGTATAGTGTTTTTGAGAGGTGATCTCTTTGATGTGGTAAGAAGGGGTATTTAAGTGGTGTACTACTTAGTGCTTCTAAATCACAGCGAGTGTCCTGTAGATGGCATTTAAGTGAGTGCTGTATGTATGTGTGGATTTGTTAACCTCGAAACTTCTTCGTTCATGCGCCAGGTGTTCTACATCTTTTTGCTTCAAGTTTAGCGACTAGTATCGTCAAATGTATGTTGCTGCTACTTATTATCGTCAAATGTATGTATCGTAATCGGTCTTCAACTTATTGCTGCTACTTACCTGCTCCGATAGCAGGCCTTCCATCCTATTCCACGCTTACTTACCTGGACTGGACTATCACCGTTCTTCTTGGAAAGTTAAAGTACTTTTACCGCAATAGTTATTTTACAGTAGCTGTGCCGCCGAGTTAACCTCGCCTCGGTGCTTACGCTACTGTCATCCACTAACTGTTTCAATTTAGTCTTAATTCTCGGAGTTGATGAATTTTCAAGTCAGAGCGCCATCGTGTGGTCAACAAGGACAGTTTTACTTACCTTCATATAATTCCACTGCAATCTGAATCTGAACTTATTCTATTTTATATTCCAATATATTAATACTGCAGCTTGAGTATTTATATTTGAATAATTATTTACAATTTTTATTTGAAATTAATAAATGTAAACTGGAGATAACGCTCCAAGCATAAGGTAATGATATTATTTGAAAAAATGGAAGGAAAAATTCCACGACCTGGATAGCCCAATGTCTCCTCTTTAATTCGTGTGGAACAATAGGCGCATTCGGCGGCGCTCAGATCTGACTCAGATCTGAGAGAACAGCGTTCGGCGAGCACTTTGGTACTTCCGCCTGAGAAGAAAACGTGTTCAGCACGCAACGAATCTGTCAGATTCTGAGCTCAGACGCTCAGCAAGCTTTTCTTTTTCTGAGTGCTCAGATAGAATATGGCGGCGCTCACTGCGATGCGAAGCTATCAAAAAAGCTACGAGAGCCAAATCATGGCGATGCCCAGTGTACCCTTTCCTCCCTGGCCTTATGGTATACTCTTCTCGCGATCGAATATTAATCATGCTGAGTTGTTCATTTGATGCAGATTTTTATTTCATGTACACTAAAATTAGTAAAACCGCCGTTTCTTCTCAATATTTGTAAAGTCGGTAAAGCCATTTCTTTCTGAGATAAAAGCGCGTTCGGCAACAGTCACTCAGACGCTCAGAAAAGCAGTCAGATACCACGTGCCAGTTCTCTCAGATCTGAGTGCCGCCGAATGCGCCTAGTGTCTGAATAGCATAACTTACCTAAGCATGGTTGCTGATCAAGTTCATCCTATCAAGTTGATGGTGTATCTCATTGGAGATGGATTCTTCCAATAAAACAATACGCCATGCCAGGGTGCTCGTATTGGGCAGAAGTGGTTTCAAGAACATGAGGGAGACTTTACTTTGCTAAGTGGACCCCACAATCACCAGATCTCAATCCAATTGAGCATTTGTGGGACGAAGTTGAAAGGGCCACTAGGAAGGCGATTTCACAACCATAAAATCTCACACAACTGGACAGTGCTATTCATCATGGTTACAAGTTTTCCGCCAGATGGAGATAGTGGAGCTATTAGCGATAGGCAGTTTAAATTCGACCCAATTTTCTCCGATTATCAAAAATAACTTTTCTGCTTTCCACAACCGATGTTCTTGAACAAATAGAGTTCCTTCATGCATGGTGTCAGATTCCTCGCATCACTTTTCAACATTTCGTGGATTCAATGCCAAGAAAAATCGCCGTAATATTGAATTCAAAAGTGGCCCAACGAATTAGTGATGGGGTAGTCATAGTAATCTGGCCCATAGTGTAGAAGAAGGAGGAGATTTAAGATGAATGACATTTTGAAGAAAGGAGTTCTGTATAAAGAGATGAAAAGAAGACAAAGAAAGTTGGAGGAGAGGCATTTAGAACCTCTTAAACAGAAAAGTGATGATGATGAATGGAACATACGTGTGAGATTCACCAAAGATTCTGTTTGTTGTGCTTCGCTTACTGTTAGTCGCAAAGGAACCAATACGTCTGTGTCTTCGATGAATGAACTTTAAAAGGCGTGACGATGACGAATCTAAAGACTAATCCGGCAAGTTACGTTGTATTTTTCTGATCCCGTAACTTCTTAATAGTTGTTGTCTACGGCAACTAAAGGTACTTCTTGGAATGTTTGCAAAATTTTATTTTGAATGTAAAAACCATGAATTTGGCGAAAGCATATCCAAGTTCAGAGTGTTCATGTGAAAAAAGTAAACAGTCTAAAAAACTTTCTTCCTGGCACAAATGTAATGCACTTGCTATACATGTATTGTACAAAAACGAAATGCATATTGCAAAATCCTTTATAATTATGCAGCTTATGAATTTGTTTATTTTACAGTGATAAAAACTTGATTTCTCAATATCGGATACCTCCCAATATTCAAACGTCTGGGCAATGGACACAAAAAATTTTCCCGATGTGGCATTTCGGTGAAAATCATGAATGTTTCGCAAAAAGTGTGCACGAAAGTGTAAATCCACCCATTTGGGTGACTTTTGATGAAAATCATGAATGTTTGGCAAAAAGTGTGCACGAAACTGTAAATCCTCCCATTTGGGTGCATTTCGGTTTGACTGTAGTACTAATGCAAAAATAAAGATATTGAAGGACATTTAAACCCATAATCTATGTTTCATCTTTATATCTTCAAAAGTTAAAAGAACTGAAAGTGGTCAAAGACTTTATTGCATGTCCTGCCTTTGGCACAATTTTAGCGATTTTTTACACTGATAATAATGATTAATTTTTACGCGCTGGTAAGAATGACACAGAGTACCAATGAATTTAGAACACACATACTGAGTGCTAGCTAGCGTAAGATATACGTACATACAAAAAATAAAAAATCTGTTCATCCCACCTGTTTGGTAAAATCCCCTTGAGATGAAGCAACTGATAGCATAAAAGTTACAGGGGCATGCTGGACATATTTGTGAATTTCGCAAAAAATATAGCCGAATAGATAGCACTTTAGTGTCATGATGGCATTAGTATGGACGAAAATGCCACATAAAAGAACTTGTCGGTTTTCTTGTCACGAAGAAGACTTTACCAGAGTTCCCTCATCTGAGGTATGGTCTTTGGTGATCAAGGAACTTCAGCATCAAACGGTGAGTCTTATCGTATCTTTATATGTTTATAAAATAAAAGTGTATACATAGACATTTAATAAAGTGTATAATATGGAAAATACAGATGTACTTTGAAAAAAACGTCCTCTAAATATCCTTGCGTTTGAATGCCCTGTTCGAGGCAATGCAGCATGTCGATTCGCCGCAATACTTGTTTGCACTGGCCAACGCTCCATGATTACCAACTCTCCACGACTAATTGCAAACTTTATTAATTACCTGACTACCAACTCTCCACGGAGATAGATATATCGCGCATGTGGATTTTGACAAGGTAGCCATTCAGTATTACATTGAACTCGTCTCCTGAAACGGTGCTTGTAAATTTCTGGCCAATATAGGTAATTTTTAAAAATGCCTTTATGAACATCTTAATACACTATAGGTTAAGTTCGACTTTGTTAGAAAGAGTACTTCAGTACAAGCTGTCACAGGGTTTTGCAACAAGTCTTTTCTTTCGTTTCTTACTTTAAATTACAATTATTGGAGTATTTTCACCAGGATGATCAAAACCTCTCCTTCTCTTTTAAATATTATTTTGATATTTAAAGGTTAAGCAATTATTTCATAAAAATCAAAACGACACCTTTATTAAAATATTTTTTCTGATTCATATCGCCCTTAAAATATGCACAACGTGACATTGAAAATGCAACATCATGAACGAATGGGCAGAGAAATATGCAAATTGCAGTGTTGACCCAGCTCACAGAGATAGGAAATGATGCGAATTGCGCAGCTTTCCCGCGCATTTTAAATGCGATATAAGGGAAGGAATTTGCGTAATTAGCATTACTTCTGCTACTGTTTTGTACAGAAATTGTCTTCCAATTTGTTTTCTGGTTGCTGAGGAAACGGTTAGTTGCAGAGAATGCCAGGACGTCGTCAACCAAGGCAGTTTCAGCAGACAAACGATTTCACGAGGGGTATGGTGATCGAACTCGGAAGGAAAGGTTGGTCCTTTCATCGAATCGCAGCAGACTGCAACCTACACGCGTCCACGGTGCATCGGCTGTGGCGAAGATGAATGGAACAAAGGAACGTGGCACGTTTGAGAGGTTCCGTTGCGGTCCCAGCGACGTCAGCACGTGTGGACAGACGCATTAGCTGGCAAGCTTTGGCGAACCCCCAGGCCATTTCCGTCGACCTCTTGTAGCATGTTCAGGACACCCTAGATACTCCCATATCTTCCAGGACCATTATTCGTCGATTGGTCGCCGGGGATCTGCACTCATATCGTCCATTAAGAACACTGCCATTGACCCCACGTCACTGACGCCGTCTGCAATGGTGTCGAGAAAGAGCCACGTGGACAGTGGAATGGCGCAGGGTAGTGTTCTCAGACGAGTCGCGCTTCTGTGTCAGCAAAGACAATTCGCCCTGTAAGAGTTTGGCGCCAACGTGGAACGGCATACCGCGCGACAACGCGGCATTATGGTTTGAGGCGCAATCTCCTAAAATAGGTCACCTCTGGTCCGTTTGATGGCACCTTAACGTCCCAACGATACGTGGATGAGGTGGCTTTCTTGTCTTCAGCGAGTGCCCAATGCCATTTACGAGCAGGATAACGCCCGACCGCACACGACACGCATCAGTCAACATACCCTGCAAAATACTCAGATGCTTCCCTGCCCAGTAGTCTTCCCTGATCTCATACCAATCGAATACGTCTGGGACGCGATTGGACGTCGCTTGCAAGGACTGCCCTACTGATCACACGGAATTGTCACTCAATGTATAGGTGTATCATGTTGCTAAACATCATTCAGTGTTCGTTGCTGTCTCTTTCTGTTTACTGATTTTTATCACTTTCTATACACGCGTTCATGGTGTTGCATTTTCAGTGCCACGTAGTATATTATGTATTATGTGCATTTACGCTAGTATTTTAATTTTTGTTTCCTATACTATATATACGTATTATTTTTTTCAGTTACTTCGGCAGTGTTCTCCCTTCTTGCCATTTCTTGGTCGGCGGTGACTTATGCAGATGATCTTCGCTCTGCAAATGAAGCAGAAGGAAAGAAATTGCTCAAATGGAATTCCTGGCTGTTTTTTTTCTTTTGGCACTTCTTCATCGTCAGTGCAAGAATTTTAGCCTTGGCAGTTTTCTCCTCCGTTTTCTTTGGATGGGTTTTCCTTCCCATTTCTATACGACTCATCATTATGACCGCCATCATCATGCTTATGAGACCAATCCTCTACAACAATACATGGGGAAATTTGCTTTTAAAATGCCTACTTGGATTTGGGGAATTATTTACTTTCATTAATATCAGGGATAAATCAGTACGAAAGCATCGTGTCTTTTACCACGTTTTTGAATTCATAGAAGATTTTGTTTTGGTTGCTTTATGGACCTACAATACCAACAGAACTTTGACGTTTTTCTTTGTCGCTCAAGGCTTGTATTGGTGCTTTTGGATTCTAGGAATGTTCTGTATGTATCTCTATTACTTTGGTTGGCACCCGTCATTAAACTTTTTTCGTAAAATAATCAAACGTGAAGATTATACTGAACAAGGAAATGAAACCACAGAGAGTGATATTGAAGATGCCTTCTAAAAGACAGACTACTATTTTCTTTTTACATACTGTATATAATAAACACTAAGTTACCAGATTTAAAAAAACAATTTCGCTCTAATTTATTTCTTCTAGTTTTCGTTCAAACGCAAATACACCCATCATCCAGCCATAATTTTCCTTGTATATGATTCACTCGAGAAATCACAGCGAAAATTGGACGTTAAAAGCGAAAATTGATATGGTGAAGCGAATCTGCGAATGAAAAAATAATAGTTCCTTTAGTGCCACCAGGCAGCGTTGATGCGCAAAATAAAGAAAATAACAAATTGAGGATACATGAATTTATATTTTAAATCAAGATGCTCAATATGTGAACAATTTGTATAATACGATCAATAATAAGTTCGGAGACTGTCCTGGTATCTCTAATCAGGCTTGGAGAAGAGGGGGAATTATTTGACCGTGGCATGGAGAAAGACGTGATGCGAGACGTGGTAAGGAGAAAGCAGCTCCGCAATGGAGGTTTTTTCCAGACAATGCGTATCAGTGAACTGTAGTTGTTCGCATTCGTCGAAAGCAGAAATGGCGTTTGAAGAACAACGTGTGAATATCAAATTCTATTAGCGTTTGGAGAAATCGCCGACAGAAACATTGCGCATATAGCAGCAGGTGCACGGTGAGAGAGCAGTGTGTCGTGCTAAAATCTTTCCCTGGCACTCCCGATGATGCAGGCTGTTCTGGCCGAAATGGGAACGTACCATTCCACACCTTCGCTACTTATCCGATCTCTCCCCATCCGACTTTTACCTGTTCTCCCGTCTGAAAAACCATCTCCAAGGACGCAGTTTCAAGAGTGCATCTGAGGTTCAGCAAACAGCGACGGCCCCCCTGAAGACTATCACCTCCAAAGGCTTCTAGGAATATTTTCAACAACTGCACTCGCGTTGGCAGAAGTGCATAGTTACAGAATGGGGATACTCTTAAGATGGTTTTGTGTAACACGTGATAACGTAACATAATATCTGTCAGGAATACCAGTTTTCGAACTTATTAAGCATACTAGTATGAGCAAATTTGTTAGAAACGTAATATGGCATGGTTCACGGTTGCTTGATGGATTTCAGATCAGTAAGCGATTCAACGTTTGCTTATACGCTATCCAACGAAAGAAAAACTGGGCGTGTCTAATTAAATTCCCAATTTCAATTGTTAGACATTGTTCTAAAGAAAATTAACAAAGATTAACAATTGAAATTGGAAATTTAACTGGACACGCCCAGTTTTTCTTTCGTTGAACTGAGTATAGTTAAGAGTCTGGATGGGCCTAGGGGTGGATTCTCATTAGATCAATCTATCGAGATCTAATACTAACTTCGATTACTATTAGATCTCGATGGGCCAACCTAGACCATGGCTTAGGGCGCATCAGTAGCTTTACATTGAAAATTATGTGCCTAGTCCGTATTTAAGAACTATTCTGGCCGCACTAAATGTTATATGCAGAAGTTGCGTTTGCCATATCTGCATTATAGGGTAACGCCCCATTCTACATTAAGATAATAGAATGGGCGAGGGATGGTACGTGATTCTGCACCATCGCCATCTGGTGGTACTATTTTTTTTTTATTCGCGAATTAATATGCATATTAAGGTAACCCACCAATTTTTTAAAGAGAAGTTTCTTCTCTACATTGCTCTGAATACTCTCAATCGCTCTGTATTTTTTATTTGATATATAATTAAAATGTCTTTTATTTTATTAAAAACGTCTAATTTTATTAAAACTTTAAGATAAGAAGTACGAAAGTCGTTTTTTAAAAAGTTAAATAAACAGTTATAAAAAACTAAAAAAATGGTTGTTCTAATAAATTCCAACGTTGATTGTAAAATGAGAAAATTAAAGATAACTCTAAATTCGAAATTTTAAATGATTTTTATATTGAAAACTAAATAATGATCAGAAATTTAGGAAATAAGCGACACCTTAACATAACACAGGAACATAGTTTTTCATATGAATAGTCTTACAGATATTAGCAGAAATAAATGATATTATCCTAATGTGCTCTTGATATTAGCAATCTGACTGAAAACTCAGCGAAAATGGTATCCTCTTTCCAATGGCGTATCTTACAACCTTGTGATTTTAAATTCCCTTTTAATCGTGAGGTGTCTGAAAACTTTTCGTACAGTTTATTATTCTCGCTATAATTGTCCTTAAGTCGGGATGAATCTGTTGAATGCGCCTAAGAAGGGTAAGAGCTCAATGCGTGTATGATTGGAGCTCACTGTAAGCAGTATCTACACTCCTGGGAAATGAATTAGCAAAAAGTGTGTTTTCACCGCTAGAAGATAATCATAGATACAAGCACAGACATTTACATTTATTTACGTTAAAGATATGTCTGCCAAGAAATGTACAAAACTAAATTATGGCAGTTGAATACAGTATTTCCTATTTGGAAAATGAATTAACAAAAATAAACACAACTGACAAACAAAACTTAATACAGTTATTTTTGATTTTAATAATCAGTTGACTATCCTTTACGTTTAAGTATTTCTTTTATTCTGTTCGGTATTGACAGAATTAATTTTTGAAGTTCACTTACTGGGAATTTTATCCCAGATTTTTTAATGGTGGTGGTGATGAGATCTTTTTTGCAGACTTATTGTGTTCCATTTGCATAAATACGTCGCACTAGTTAAGCCTATAATTTTTTTTGGGAATATAAGTCGAGGCTAAGAGATGGCCACTTCAAATCTTTCACCCCGTTCACTTAGAACGAGTCCAATGTTGAAGATGCCTTATGTGCAGCGGTATTATCTTGCTGTAGGATCCAGTTTGCACTACTAATTAGAGGTCCTTGGGTAACAAATGTTCTCCAATAAGGTCTTGATATTTGTGCTGATTAACAACTATGATATCCGTTTTTCCAAAACATCCGAAACCCGCCCAAACCATTATTCCTCCACCACTTCTGTGATTCAGCATCAGATATGGTTATTTTATAATTTCTCAAGTCATGCCAGTACATTATTGAGTCTGGTCCATCCAAAGTAAAACGTTTTTCGCCTGTGAAGATAACGTCACACCATTCCAAAAAACAAGATTTATGTTCTCTGGCTCAAGAAAGGCGAGCGTTGAAGTGTCGTTGTGACATAGCTGCGTTTTTCATCAACGTTGTGTAGACTATATGAGTAGCATCCTTCAAAACATTGCGAACACTATGAACCGATATTTGAAGGTTAATCTGTGATACAGTTTCTCTGGAACTCATGTTGTCACGTTTAACCATGAGGATTATTTGTCTCCTGTCTCCATCACTTAGTTTTGATCTTGGAATTCCATGTTTTTTCTTCCGTCCCGATTGGATTTGTTTTTTGTGTCATGATATTGCACTAGCTGAACGTCCTGTCTTTGATGAGATTTCCATTAATTTTCTCATCAATCATTAGTTTTTCATCAATTATTTAAACATCTTAGGTTCGGCGTGAGAAAAATTCTCTTAGATCATTCTTAACTTACTTTCAGATGAATATTACGCTAGTAAGAAAGATAGTCCCAGTCTGCGAACTGGGTACTGCTCCTACCAGCACTAAGGAAGGGTAGATAGCATTAATGCTTCCATGTCCACAGCGGCGCAATTGGTTGGAGCGTCTGCACGGTGAGCTGAAGGTTCCTGGTTCGATCCCAGACTGTGGAATTTTCTTTTCTATTTTTCATCCATCATTAATTTCTGTCTGCATTCATGATATGCTAAGATTTCAGCAGTAATATTTTTACACTGTCCCATCTTGTAATTGTATGAACTACATACATGTAAATTGGTGTAAGAACGTTAAATGATCTTATTTAAATGTTTAACTTTGGAAGTCACGTTTTCATATAGAACAATGATTAATACATTAATTTTCAATACATGTACATTTAGAACAATGATTTTTGTTAATTCATTTTCCAAGTAGGAAGTGCTGGATTCATTTGCTATAATTTAATTTTGTACATTTTTTGGTCATTTTGTGCTTCACATGACTAAGCAGACATCTAATTAACGTAAATAAATGTTAATGTTTGTCGTTGTATCTATGAATATCTTCTTGCGGTGAAAACACACATTTTGCTAATTCATTTTCCAGGAGTGTAGATCCCGTATTTCTCATTGCTGATTAGAATTAGCGTGCGTATTCTACAGGTGTTTCGCGGATTGATTCTATAGAGATGTGTGATACTTAGAATAACAATCCTCCGAATAGCCAATCTGTTTAAGGCAACAATTCATTATAGTGAGTGTTTGTAATTAAACTGACGTACTCAGAGCCATCTGTAGCGCGATCTCACAACCAGAATGGTATCCGATTTGGTAGGGGACTAATTTTCGCGAGATGGGAAGATGGATCCGCGAAAAAAAGTGTAGTTCCAAACGTCGCTAATAGGGGAAAAGGCGGCGCTGTTGAAGTTTATATAGCCGGGAATTTGCACAAAACGCAGGTAAAAATCCAAAATGCAAATTCTCGACTACGTAGGTGACAACAGCGCCGTTAATTCAGGCTATAAAGACATAAGGAAACCTCCGAAAGATTCCGAGAACCGCAACTTCAGCAAAAACAGTGTCGGAATCTACATTGTTCTATCTGTACAGCAGCTATTGCGGCATCTCTTCATCGACGAGAGAGTCATTAGTCGCAGTTTTCCGGTTGCATGGCCGCCTCGTTCCCCGGATCTAACTCCATGTGACTTTTGGTTACGGGGTTATTTGAAGTCTAAGATCTATCTTTGTGTGGTACAGAACTTAACTACATTAAAGGACCACATATCACGGACTGTGATGAACATTCCTTGACAGGTACGTCGATCGTAGAGAATGTTGTGCAGAGAACGCAATATGTAGTCCACGAGAAAGGCGGTCATATTAAAGATGGTGGAAGTCCTTGCCAGGGAAGCGAATGTGCTGAATAAACAGAATGTTTCACTTCAATTTCAGCTTTGTTATTCATTTGTCTGCTTTTTGTAAATCTTTTTAATACTGCTAAACGCGACCTTTTCCCTGTCGGTGACGTTTGGAACTACAACTTTTTGTTCGCGGAATCACTGTTTCCATGCTTGTTCTCGGAGGTTTCTCGCCTCACCCGCCAACGGCCGTCACTTCTGTGGAGTAGAAATCGTGACTCATCGGAGAAGGCAACCTTTTTTCAGTCAAAAGTGGCCCAGTTTCTGTACTGTTGGGCAAATTGAAGCCGTTTTTGGCGATGAACCTCCGAGCATGGGTGCGGTGACCATCTGTCTGCTGCGGAGGCCCATACGTCGTAGGGTCCTCTGTACTGTGGTTTTAGAGACATGTCTGGCAGCACCCTCGTTGGTTTGAGCGGTAAGTTGGTCCACTGTAGCTCTTCGGTTGGCCTTCACACACCTTCGGAGCCGACGTTCACCTCTCTCATCAATGGCACTTGGTGCTCCACAGTTCCCATACCGTTTATTCTGAACGGTCCCATTTTCCCAGTCATGGTCACTTTAACTACAGCAGCACGAGAACAGTTCACAAACTGCGTGATTTCCGAAATATTGCCACCCTTGGCCCGAAAGCCTATTATCATCCCCTTTTCCAGATCTGATAAATCACGTTTCTTACTCGTTACAGCAATGAATGATATGTTTGTAACCTACCTTATATAGTCACCTAACCAATTCCCAACACGTGACATAATTCCTCGGCTGGGCAACCCCGAAGACAAACGTAGGGAGTGGTCATAATAATGTTACTCGACCCTGTGTGATAGACTCTCCCTAGTCAGCGTAAAGCATCCTAATCCCTATAACAACTGGTTTAGATTTAGAAATTTATACCATGCGAACGGCCGTGCTCTAGAGTTTCAATATGCACCACCACTTTGGCGAACGTGAAACCTTCTAACTAACATGTAAGTGAAACCTTGCCTCACCATTAGATTGGAAGGATGGGACGCCAAGATCTCCTAACATCACACCATCTGACTTTTTTCTGATGGGGATGAGTTTTTTCTTTATGTTCCGCTGATTTGGATGAGTTTAGAAACAGAATCATGTGGATTCAGTGAATTCTGTGACAGAAGACACTTTCAGACGCGTTTGGGAAGAATTTATCTATCGCTATGAAGTTGTCCGTGCAGCAAGTGGAAACCACATAGAGCATTTATAATTATGGCAAGTGAAACCTAAGGACTTGCTCAATAACCTGAAAGTTGATTTGTAACTGTAACCCATTTATATTATTAACTATAATTATTTAAAATTGGTACTCTGTTTTTAATCCAAATAAACAAAGTTTAAGAAAACTAATTATTTTTTATAATGTACAAGTTCAAAATTGAAATTTTAAAGATGGAATTTTTTTCATTTAATAACGGAAAAAATATTTTGAAATCAAAGAAATAAAAAAAATAATGTATGAAATACAATAAAAAATATCCTAGAGTTAGGATGAATTAAATTATTTGTTTTAAAGATCCTTTAAATTCATTTAGATCATCTTTAAAAATAATCAATAGATGTTTTTTAAAAAACTTCCTCTTTGTACTCCTTTGCTTTTCTGGGTTGAACTTTTAAATAAGTAGTAAGAAAGCGGCATTATTAAGAAAGCAGGAAAATGGGCGGAAGAACAAAAAGATAAAAAAAGAAGGGAGAAAACTCTTTAGTCTTTAAAAATGACATGACTCTTCTCGAATGGTTTTAGCCCCCTTTTACTGAAAAAAAGAAACCGTCTTGTCTTTTTTTTTCCTCTCCGTCTCCCCCTTTTGACTCGTCATTTTTACACGATAATTGCCGTTTTCGCTTCTTAGCACCGACTGTGTTTCGTGCTCAACTGTCACAGAGGGCGCTGCCTGATTTAGCACGTGATAAATGACGCCGTTCTGTTTTCATTAGTTCCGAGTCGTTGTTCGGACGAAGAAAGCAAATCATAGGCTGACTTGACGCGCACAAATGATGCTTTTTTGAAAAATAGCTTTTTAAATGTTGTTCATTTACAAATTTCGAGGCTTTCTATGCAGCTGCGGTCTCTCTGCCTGTCAACCATCGTAATCTATAACTCCTACCCTTACCCCTTCTCCGATACCCCCAATATTTATTGAAGAAGAACATGTTCCAATGTAGCATAATATAGTTATTCATAGTTATTTTCGAATTAATTTAAAATCTTTTGTTAAAGGAAAGTGAACTTAAGTAGCATAAGTATCTATCCATTATCCTATTCTTGTCATCAAATATTTCCTATTGCAATTTAGAGTTAATGTTTGTTTACGAATGAAAGGGTATCTGCAAAGGTATCGAGATTAATTCTTATTAAATCAATATTGTTTTTTTACATTTTTATATTGTTTAATATTTTCTTTTTTCATTTATCATGTTTCACTTGCACTTATCTTTTGAATAAACTTAAACGCATGTATTCCTAATCGGATACCTGAAACAGAAATCGTTATTCTATTTATTTAGTAACTTCCTTGCTGCCTTTCCACGTCATCGTTGTTGGCAATTCAGTCAATCAGATTCTACTGAAGTGTTTTGATGGACCCAAAGAGATAACAAAAAATTACCCTATTCCTTCGAAAACAAGCCTCCATTGATTCTAATATGCACCATAGTTTCTCTAAAGGTTTAATTCACCTGCAACCTCATTAATGCACATTCGAATCTAATGTAAACCATATTCATTTTTCGGGCACATAAAAATTCGGAAAAGTGCGCTTGAATTCGAAGTAATACGATAGTAAAGCTGAAAAATAAAACTGTCTGATTGCAAAGATCTTCTGCTAAAAAAACTGCTATTTCCACGTGTTAAAAATCCTCAGGAAAGACGTGATACTATTGCATGAATGAGTGAAAAACAATAAATACGCGATTAGAATAAATGTGTGCAAAAAATTTTGCCTTTCATAAAACTTAATTCATGAAGATGAGCCAATGCGCGAGAACTGAAAAGCGCGTAAAAAGCATGTAAGACCATTTTCATAACGATCGGAAGAAACAACAACGCAGAGTAGGGTCCGATATTAAAGGAACTCCAGAAATATAGAGAACATGACAGAAGTTTTCATCGAGAAACGTCGTCCCGGCAGATGAGGATATAACTGTTCGTTTTCAACGAGACAAACTTGATAAGAATAATTTGAGAAAGCAAGCATGTATGTACTGAATGTTTCCTGTATCCTCCATTGTACAGTCAAATTTAAGATTGCCTGAGCAACCCCCATTTTGCGTACACATTTAGACAATGTCGGAACTGAAGTCCCTCATCGGATTTTGATTAAGCAAAAAAAAATAGCAACGCTAAATGTGTCAAAAATGTGAAAATTGAGTGAAACAAAGCCAAAAATTCACACAAGAATGATTTTGAAATGATCAGTCTCGCAAATTTATCTCTGCCAGCATGACACGGCCGATGAACCTGAAGGAGATGAATACAAAGCAAGTAAGTATGGTTAAAATAGTGTGTGAAAGCAGAAATGGAAATTGAAAGTAGAACTTTACCTTAAAGCAAGAAATCTCTCCATCTTCACTGCCATCTGTCGCGATGGTAAGTCCACAACAACGAAATGATTTTAATATCAAATCTGGTGACAAGGAACTCCCAGCTACTTCAATCCATTTCACAATGAGCTCTGGTGCAGGTGGCTTTAAATTACCGCCAGGCTTTGTGTACTCTGTTAATCCATCGCCCGCCATACACTCATCATACAGTTCAGTCATGCGTGCTTTAGAAGGTTTGTTCCAAGAAACATCTAGGGCCTGAATGTATTTCGTACAACCACCGGGAATGACAGTAGTAACAGTGTTTGTGCTTTTAAGGTGTCTCTTAATGGTTTCATGGATGTGACATTTATACGAATCCCATATCAATAATCTTCTAGTAAAAGAAAATCTACCTGAAACTCAATTGATCCAGTCAATTGTTAGATCATTGTTCATCCAGCCATTGGTGGAAGAAGCAACCACTACTTTTGATTTTTTTTTTTGCATTGCCTTCACTTTTCTTATTGCTGCCTCAAAAACGTATGGTGTCGGGAGGGGGTACTACAATACCATTCGACATAACAGCGGCGCCAGCAACACCAAGTTCAATAAACCTTTAACACGAAGAGAATTTTCAAAAGCAGAAAAGTTAGTCTTTGTTTGCTTTCAATTTACTACCATCACCCTTTGCAGCAAGAACAACAGTTGCATGCGATTTTTTCGTGACCTGTGTTCTTGACATTAACAGATTTTGCACCGCGTATATCCACTGTTGTGTTGGCTAGCATGTCAAATCACACACTTGTTTCATCCATTGCAACAACATCTTCATCTCAAATGATGTGTTTTTGACGCATGTGAGAAATGAAACCAACAAATGCTACTAACCTCTCACATAATTGTTCAGGGTCTTTCTGTGCTGCTGTCGTTTTTTGGTGATTTGAAAGATGACCCGATAAAGACCCGGCGTTTATTTGAGACCCGGCGTTTAATCTATTTTTTACACCCCACCTGGCTTTTATTTGAGACCGGCGTGTATTTGAATACCCGACGTGTATTCAAGGTTTTACGGTAATTAGAATTTTTCGGTCACACAATTAGAATTTTTCAGGAATCAGTAAAAACTGTCATTCACAAGTAAACCAGTTTTGAAGGACTTTTTAGGGCTGAATATAGTGGTTGAACTTTAAAAGATAGAAATATCGAATAATCTTTATAATTTATGAATAATAATAATAATAATAATAATAATAATAATAATAATAATAATATAAAAAACGTGAAAAACTGTTGTTGGCTTATGTTGTTTTAGGAAGAAACAGGATTAGATGGTATATAATTTGAACATAACGATCATATTAATCATATTTTGTTCAATATTATTAAAATTTACACTTAAATATTATCTTATCAACATTACATTTTCATGTTTTACTATCATTATAGTACGTAATCATATTCTCCATCATTCTCATCTGGATCATCTTCAACATTTGCAGTTGGCTAGCTTTAATGCTTTGATAAAATGGCATATGCTCTTCCAGAATGCTATCCTGAAGTTGCTTTAAATCATTTAATTTTTTACTATTAATTGGCACTCTCAAATCATAAGCTTTAGCTGATGGAAATGACACAGGAGTTGAGATTTTTTTCATTAATATGAATGAATATTTAATGAATCCATTAATAAATTCCTCGGCTATTGATATAAAGTATCTTTTTTATCTGAATCATAATGAAAACTCATATATGTCGAAGGGGCAAATGTTCTTTTTTGTTCTTTTGGTACACGTTTTCCGTTGTTTAAGCAATGAACGTCAATTAGGCGGTATTATTTGAAGAGAAAGGTATGAACCGACTTACGCGAAAGGTATGATTTTTACCCAGAATATGCGTCTAACTTTAAGGAAGCGTTCGCAGCAAAAAAAAGTGACTTATGCGGTTTTTGAAATGACCGATTCAATTTGTTTCGAGAATATTATTTCATAGACAACGGAGACAAAGAACTGGAGGCTCGTAGTCTACTTCATTGTTACTTGTACCAGGAAACAAAGAGTATGAACATAGCTTATGCAGATGTAAAATTTAGAGCGCCGGAAGTTGTTTTCCCAATGTAGTCTGCCTAATGAAAGTTGGACATGCCCACTCCAACTTTAGTAGGATAGGCTATAGTTATGCTTAACATGACTTTGTGCATCTGCATTGTTTTCTTTACATTGAATGAAAGACATGTTGAATCTTCATTTTCTGATAGAGAATTAGATCTTCCTTCTTGCATTTTTGACGTAGCTTCTTAAAGTTCCTCATATGTTTTAAAAATATATGCAACACTGAGGATTATTTTGTCTATACCTCTCGTGTACCACACTGAGAATTACCTAAAACAGATTCAAGCAAAGTCCGAAATTTTTTATTATGTATGTACAGGGTGGTTATAATTAAAGGGACACCATTTAGACCCTTCTAGCGGCCGTTCTGGTAATCAGATTTTGACGAAACTTGAGATATATGTTATACAGACCATTGGGAAGAGAATTTTGCAATAAAAAAAATTTATTTCACATTTTGACCGCTACGTCAAAATATGGCGCATGAATAATAACAAAAGCAAGTTAGAAGCAGAGAAATTTATAAAATCAGAGCATTTGTTCAATGTGCATTCCATTTGTGTCAATGACATGTTCAAAGCGCATTATTGCATGTTCCACAGTAGAGCGAAGGGTTTCCTGAGGAATCGCAGTGATATGGCGTGTTATGCTTGCTTTCAATTCAGGGACAGTCCGTATTCTTCCTTCATAGACATTATCTTTCAAATATCCCCACAACCAGAAGTCACAAGGGTTTAAGTCCGGTGAACGAGGAGGCCATGCAGTTGGAAAAGTTCTCAAAATCACCTGATCATCTCCAAAATTAGCTTGAAGCAGTTCCTTCACTTGCCGTGCAATGTGGGGTGTTGCACCATCTTGCATGAAGACAGTAGTGTCTAAACATTTTCTTTCTTGTAAAGCAGGAATGACTTTCTGCTGCAGAAGTTCGCAATAACGAGCACGAGTGATTGAACATGTTTTAGTGCCTTGAGGAGTGTTCTCTTCAAAGAAAAAGGGGCCAAGAATGAAATGTGAAGTGAATCCGCACTAAACGGTCACGCAATCAGAGTGCAAAAGCTTTTCATGCACAACCATCGGCTTTTCAGTACCCATTGAGCATTCACTGCTCCGTCTAGTGTGAAATGCGCTTCATCTGACCACAAAATGTTCCATGACCATGCATTATCGACGGCTATTCTAGCCAAAAACTGGCAAGCAAAATCAGTGCGTTTTTCCGGATCTTCATGAAGCAACTTTTGAACCACCTGGATCTTGTATGGGACATTAAAATGGAACGCAAAACTTTTTGTACCATAGACCACGGAATAGACAAATCACGTGATACGGCTGGAGCACTTACTGAAGAATATTGGGAACTTGAAGCCCTCTCCACTACAGCAGCAGCAACGTCTTCCACAGTCTCATTTGCAATTCGTTTCCGTCCTTTCCCTGGCAGCACACCCAACTCACCAGTTTCTTCAAATTTCTTAATCATCTTTTTTAAACCGTTAATGGACATAGGCCCATTTCACAAGTTTTTCAAACGTCGAAATTCTCTTAGTGCAGCAGAAGCATTATTGCAGTTCTGGTAAAACAACTTCACCAATAAAGCTCGATCCTTTTTAGCTAAAGCCATCGTGAAGAATGACTTTACATTTAATTTCACTGTCATTTTAAAGCTTTTCTAATTTTACATCTCATTTGCATAACGTCTCTGATTGAGTAAAAATTCTCAGATAGTTTCTTACATGACCAGCGCCATATTTTGACGTAGCGGTCAAAATGTGAACTAATTTTTTATTGCAAAATTCTCTTCCCCATGATCTGTATAACATATATCTCAAGTTTCGTCAAAATCTGATTACCAGAACGGCCGCTAGAAGGGTCTAAATGGTGTTACTTTAATTATAACCACCCTGTATTTCGTATGTATATCGTAGCATGCTTAATATAAACTTAAGGGCAAAATATTTGGACAGTGCCTGCTTTTCAGAAAAATTATTTTATTGCTTTATTTCTTTAGTAACAGGTAGGCCCTCTTTGTGCTTGTAAAAGGTGTCCCCAAATAAAACTAACATTTTGAATTTGCCGCCATTTTTTTCGTGGTACAACCAGAGTAGAGATTTTTATATGCTGTCATTATTAAACATTGAGATTAAATCATGCACAACTACACAATCGAACAACGCCTAGAAATTGTAAAAATTCACTTCAAAAATTGTGAAAATTTTACGAAAACTGTCAGTTCATTTTGGTACACCCTTTACTAGGCATTCTTGCCATCTGACTTAAATCTTTCAATCACCTGACTTCATGCGGATCATTTGCGAATACAAATTGACTCCCGTTTTTCAGAAGGAAGATGTTTTAAAACCATTAAATTTGCTTAAAATAATGGGTGTCCCAAATGAGTTGACAGTTTTCGCAAAATTTTCACCATTTTTGAAGTGAATTTTTACAATTTCTAAGCTATTGAATTTCTACACCAAACGAGCATTATAAATTCGTAAAAATTTTAAAAGCTTAATAACTGTCTTTATTTTACGACATTTCAAACGGATTTCCACGCAGCCTCGACTTATGAAATTGTTATTATTTTTCAGTCTAACATTCGACATCGATAATTAGCCTATATAGTTTTTTTTCGAAATTATCATTACTCCAAAGTTATTTTAGCATCCAAGTATCGCTCCAAGATATCATACCAATTTTCTCCTTATTCCATTTAGCTGAATATTAAGAGAGATTTAACAGTAGAATAGGGAACTTGGTTAGATTTTTATAGTAGCTTATTAGGCATTTCATATCTTCTTCTTTCTTGTGGATAACTGGTCTAACTTGCCTTTCAGTTGTTCCACTGATAACAAAATTTACGTGTTTTATAATAATATCAGTATTCTATCAAATTTCCCTTCACGAATTTTGTTTTGATATAAATACACATCAATACAAACAATTTCAATAAGGAAAAATCCTTCACCTTCTCACAATGGAAAATTACATCTGCTGCAAAAATTACAAAAAAAATATTTTCCAAAATTTCTTTGCATTTTATACAATTAATGCTCAAACAAATTAATATTTATGGATTCGCAACGTGTTTCTATATAATTGCAGCGGTCTGTTTAATCTTTGTTTGGGTTAGTGTACATTGACGAACAGTTGCTTTAATAAATGTATTCACGCAATTACTAATCCATCCATCCTACTAATCTATTCATCAATAAACCGCTTCTCAATTGTATTAAAATAACCCTCTATTGAATTAGGTTTATTTTAATATCGGATCCTTCGCACATAGCAACGGGAAAGACAAACAAATCAATTGATATGTAATGCATTTTCTATTATCCACAATAGATGAAACCGCCGTGAGTTTCATCGAATTAAAGGATTAACTAGCGTCGTTTAGTAGACTTCAATTATCAAATTACATCTGATGGAGTGGATTTTGAAATGAAGTCTGTCATTAGCACGTGATGATGCAACGAAAATTCGCTTTCACATTTTGACAAAATATATCTCTGTCAAAATGTAGCTTTGTCTAGAAAATAGAGATTTAATTATTATTAGTAATAACTGGAAACAAGGTGGTAAAACACAGAAAAATGATGACGTTTCGGGGTTTTACCACCTTCTTTCCAATTTCGTTTTTTTTTTCTTCAGGTTTTGCGTCTCGTTTTTCTTTTCTTCTACATCCGTCATTTATTATTAGTAATAGTAGCAGTAATATTATGACTTTGGCTTATCTTACATGGCCATTTTGAGGATGCTTGTGTCTTCAGAGTTTCGATGGTTTGCTTGTCCCATTGCAAGGAAATATGGGCCGTTTAATGAAGGGAAGGTTTGGAATTGGTCCAAACGAGAGTGGGGCGGACTCCTATCTGATGTCATTTGGGTCGTCGCCTAATCGACAGGAGACACTTAAAATTTCCACCAAAACGCAATCGACCCGTTTCTCGGAGCAAACAGGCGAGTTTCAAAGGAATTCAAGTTAAACGTTGCAATTTCAAGTTTAACGGTGAATTGTAAAGAAATATTTATTTACTTGTTTCTTGCATGTGATTTAGAAAATCAAAACGGGACCCCATTGATAATTCTTAAGACTGGAAAGCCAGACGACGAAATTTAATAGTTCGCCTCTGCTTAGTAACTTTCATCCAGCTTAAATTATGGAAATAAAACAACAAACTTATGACTTTGCTTTTATAGTAAGCAGGATGCATGATGAAATTTTGGCTCAGTTTTCTTAATAATAAATTCTCTCCGTCCTCTTTCTAAGTCATGCACAAAAGTAAATCTGGTTAATGTAGCTTTACTTATATTGACAGGCTATTTTAAAATTATTGAAAGGAAATTGGTGCATTATTAATATTCATTTTTCGCTAACTTTAAGGTGTATTTATATCTATTGATATGAACATCAGAAACTTTTAAACAATACGGCCGGTGTTTTTATTCTTTATTATTATTGTCTAAAGATTGGCTTTTGGGGCTTCTTGGTCCATCTGTTTTACGGCCATGAAATTCAAAGGTTAAAGATATCTGTAAAATATGAGCGATAGCCGAGTTCAATTCTGTATTATCCAGTGAAATAGAATAGAAAATAATAAATAGTACAGCTCTTTTTTATATGCACTCAAAGATAGCATTAAGTTTTTAACATATCTATTATACGATTTAAAACAAATGACGGATGTAGAAAGAAAGACGAGATACAAAATTTCTGGAATATAATATGAAAACGGAGACAGAAAATGGAAATTAATTTTATTTCTCTTACTAACGAAGTTCATCGACGTTTGATATCGTTATGATAAAAATAGATCCTAAAAATAGTGAATCGTAAATTTTGAATTGAACTGAAGATCATATTTGTCTTATTAATCAGTTCGGTTACCTTATCAATAAGATTAAAAATCAAATTATTTAAAAAATATTTTCTATGATTGTTATTATTTCAGAAGAAATACAGTAATTTATCTTACAGCCTGTGCAGCAAAATAAAAACTGGGCATGTCCAATTAAATTTCCTATATGATTTGTTGCAGTAAAAATGATACAATGTCCAACAATTAAAATTAAATGTTTAATTGGTGATTAACAGTTTCACTTTAGTTGGATAAAATAACAATATTAACCACATGAATTAAGCTGTAACTAGATGGAACCCGTCAAAATTTGACGGTAAACAACATATCTTATTAGTAATCTCCATCTCTTTAATTAAAAAATAAATAAATTAACAACCATTGCATACAACAATTAACAACGATAACAATAAACAACAATACAAGTAGTCGTTACGTCATGATTGCACTGTATACATATTTAACTTAAATTGTAAATTACCGCTAATTAATACTAATTATGGACAACAAAAACTAAATTTGACAAATCTACAGACAAAGTTCTTTCATTTAAGACCAAAATGAAGTTTATAGAGGCAGTAGTTTTCTTCATCGAACAGGCGAAAGAATCATCCTTGGAACTTAATATATAGAATAGATAAATATGGTTAATATCGTACTTGAAATCTATGATCTCCTTTGTAGTAGTCGTTTTTTTCGAAACTTGCATTGAACTTGCATTATAGCTTATTTATATATCAATTATATCTGAAATTCTATCTTAATTTTTAGAAGTCTGAATCAAAAATATTTCTTAGATTTACACAATCTATATTACGGTAATGTTTCACTTAAAAATTTTATATAGACTTCAAAAATGATAATGAATGATTCAAAAATCGCTATATTCATGCATTTATAAACAACATAAGAAAAATGAAGCCTCATTCTTGTTATAATAATATTCAACTGACAAGGGAACCCCACATAGCCGAACCGCTTTAACAATGGAGTCTTTGTAGGGCTATGTATGCTGAAATTTTTTCGTTTTCGCGGTTTATTTTGAAAAAAACACAATTTCGCACTCTCTTATTTTGCAAGCATCTATAGTAGCTTCAGATGAGTAACATATTTCAATTTGGTGGAAATCTGTGACATACATGTTCGAGGGATTCCCTTGTGCGTTCCAATTTGCACAAATGAATACGACAACACATATTGGTAACAAAGGGTTGTCGAACGGCAACACATATTGTGACAACACAACACCGAAAGGGCGTTAATTTGCATCCGAAATGTTTCCTGCAGTTTTTCAAGTGTGTGGGGATTATTCACATAAACTATCTGTTTTAAGTAACCCCACAGAAGCCGGGGTTAAATATAATGTCAATATATTTAAATTTAATGTCAATATCAATTTAGTCATTTATGTCAAATTCTTTACAGTGTCAGGAGAGAAAGACGAGACACTAAATACAATAAATAATAGATATTTATTAAAAAATAAAATAAAATAAATAAATCAAAAATAAATAGCTAACGTTTCTTCTTTAATAGAATTGTCCTCCTTGCTTTGACAAAGGATATCCTCTATCCGAAACGTCAGCTTTTTATTTTTGATTTATTTTATTTTACTTTTTATTAAATATCTATTATTTACAGTGTTCCGGTTATACAAGTAGTAATATAAAATATTTTAATCTTCAGTATTATAAGAGACATCAATTTTCAAATTTTGAAGAAAGAAGATATGGGCAACTATTAACCTTTATCAGATGCAGGAACATATCCATGACGTTAAAGCTAAAGGGGTTTTTTGTTTTGTTTTTACAAATACAGCAAATGTAGAACTCTACGGAAATATTCCTGGAGCAGCTGGATGACACCGAATGTTCGTGAAGATCATTTTCAACAAGAATGCGCTATTGCTCACACGCCTTATTTCTCTATGAAGAAAGTACAGTCAGTTTTCTACAAAGATTTGATGCCAACCGAGTTTAACTTGTGGTTTGTTTGAAACAAAAGGTTTATATAAAAAATCCTTCCATTTGCTGAGGAATTACCAGTATGTGTTATCGCATTCGTCTGTGCGCGATTTATGAATGATGGGCAATAGCGACTTTGGACACCTTGTACAAACATAAAACGCTACCGAGTGGATAATTTTACATCTAAAGTTATTACATGTAGTATTAACAAGAATTACCCTTAAAAACGAGTTGACCAGTTTATTTTAATTTTTTATGAAGTACGTATCAACATTAAATGTATCAGTTAGAAACGATGTTATAAACAGAATATTTTTATATACCCAGAGTTGCCACTTTTTTAGGTACACCCACAAAAATGCAAATTGAGTGACTGCCAGATTTGCATGTCACGTTATCACAAATCATGGTATAAATACCCTGAATCAAATTTTCCATTGTTAGTTAAGCGTGAAACAATAGCAAAAATGCAAATGACGGGCTGGCATGGTGGTAGGTGCATGACGGGCTGGAATGAGCTTTTCAAAAATGGCGACTCTCCTAAACTTTTCATGTGTAACAGTTTCAAGGTTTATCGAGAGTAGGAAAAGGAATAAAAAATATGTTGCCATCGTGACTCCTGTGGACAGAAAACCCTTGCTGATGAAAGAGGCCAGAGGAGTATGTCAAGACTTGTGCGGGAAAACAGAAAGGCAATAATCATTACAACTCAGGTAGCCAGAAAACTATCAGAACGGACAACTAGTCCCACTTTAGTTCGAATGGGTTACCAAAACCGAAGACCATCTCGGGTAACAATGCTGTCAGAGAAGAAAAAGAAAGCGCCTCTCCTGTGGGCACAGCAGCCCAAGGATTGGACCATTGAGGATTGGAAAAAAGTTGCCTGGTCAGGCAAATACAGGCTCCTGCTTCATCATGTTGATGGATGGCTTAGAATATGACGAAAACAATATAAAGCCATGCACCCCTCATTTCTGGTGCAGCTTTAGCAAGATGGTGGAGGGGAGTAAAAGGTGTCGGGAATGTAATCTTGGCATGAATTGATCCTCTAATATCTGTAGACAGTCCTTTGAACGCCAAAGCATACATAAACATTGGTGCAGATCAAGTTCATCCCTTCATGCTCACAGTTTATCCGCACGCAAACGTCTCCTTCCAGCAAGATAATGCTCCAGCACACATGGCCAGAATCACTATGAATTGCTTCCATGATGCAGTGGCCGGCTCAGTCCCTAGATCTCATGATGAGCTTGAAAGGACCGTTCCCTCCTTGTCTACACCTCCATCGAATCTCCGGAAATTGCGTGAAGTTCACATGTCTTCATGGACCAACATTCCTGTTGAACGTTTTCAGCATCTCCTTGAATCCATACCCAAACGAATACAGGCGGTTTTGAGGGCTAGTAGAGTTCAACATGCAACTTGACTGGTGTACCTTATAAAGTGGCAGCTAAAGCGTATTAATATATTAAATTGAATACGATCATTCATTTTATTAAATATAAACGATATATCTTAACTATTTCTCCTTATACAGTCAAACTGTGAACCATCCTTTTGGTTATTGCGAAATCTAATTTGGTTATATTGATTTCGATATTTAATGTTCTGATGACAGTCAATTTATACGTAACAGATGAATCCCGTCAAAATTTGACGGTAAACAACCCATCTTATTATTAATCTTCTTCTCTTTAATAAAAAATAAAGAAATAAAAAAATCGTCATAGCAACAAATAGAATAACAGAGCAGCTTAAAAGCAGAGGACGTTATACGGAAGCCAGTTTTTGCGAATGTACGTAAAGGCGGTCTTTATCGTATCACTACGCATACGCTTAAAGCAATTTTAATTGTAAATTACCGCCAATTATTAGTAATTATGGACACAAAACTAAATTTGACAAAAATACTGTACAGACCAAGACCTTTCATTTAAGACCAAAATGAAGATTATAGATGCAGTAGTTTTCTCCAGCGAACTGACGAAAAAATCACTCTTGGAACTTAAATATATAGATGTAATACTTATTTAAATACAGAGATTGCTTTAATATAAAAGAAAACAATATTTTACATTTGAAGAATTTTCTCGAATTGATACTCCATAAGCATAAACGCATTTGTTTTTAGATGGTAACAGAATTAGCATCTGCTTATATTTGCAATAAATAATAAAATAGAAATATATTTAATAAATAAGATTTTAATATAATATAATAAAAGTAAATACGGTGATTTTCTATCCGATTCAAATGTTTTTGTTTGGGTAAATTGTAAAAAGAAATTTCCCCAAAATACTTTTTCGCATGGAGATTTTTTAAATTTTTTTATGTTTGTCGTACTAAAATCAGGTACTCGTCTAAGCACATCGTTTTTGGAGTTAATCATCCTTATTTTTACTAGTCTATATTTAACCCTTAAAGGAAACCTAAAAGGGTTTCTTTTCTCTTTTTTTTGTCTCTTGCACGTGCATCGCTAATGATATGAAACACCAGCTCGTCTTCATTTTGTGCGCATTTAAAGTCATTTATTCAACAATGGCTCATTAGCCGCCCAGAAACGGTGGCCTATAATTTTCTTCCATCTTTTGCCGAACAACGACTCGGAACTAATGAAGTCAGAATGACGTCATACGTCATCAGTTTGATTCGAATCGTGGGACCGTTTGTTTCCGTGGGTTGCTCCCAAAATAGCGAAGAAAATCTTTTTTCTTATGGAAAATTGCCACGAAAAAGGAATGTGCAAGGAAAATTTGATGAATACAACACTGAAACAATATTTTCATTCTAGATTCATTCAAAAAAAAAAATTTTATGCATGAATATTCCAAGTTGGTTGGCATAAGTTCAGGGATTTTGAGTGCTCCTTACTTATCATTAAATGAATTGGTTTACAAAGCTTATGTTATTGAAATAACTTATTTAAAAACTTATTTCTAAAGCAAGCTTTTATCTTTTTTGCAGCGATCGTAAATATGTTATTACTGAAAAACTTCTTCAATGTTAATATCTTCAAAGTTATAATTATAAGTTTTCAGTTATAAATTAGAGATAACGAGTTTCAATTATAAGCTCCCCTGATTATATATATTAAGTTATTAATTTTCAACAGAGCAATGCAAGATTAATCCCATTAGATTCCATTTAATTATAGATATTAGAGATAAAGTTATATTCTTAATGGATTATAATTTACTTTTTCTACACTTAAAAGTTTAAAAAGTTTGGTAAACCAGACAAAATAACACAACTATAAGTTTCATAAACAAAAGAGTAATTACTATCGTATGGCTTTATAATTTAGGAGAAAACTCATGATGACTCACAATTTTTAAGACTATTCTATCTTTTAAGCCCAGTCAAGTTTTCAGAATTAATGTGGTCGGCTTGTGCCTCATCCACGTTATTGAAAATAACTGTGTTTTAACGACCTTCCGCCATTTTGATGCAATAAGGAAATGATCTATGAAGCATTCTTAAGAATCGGTATTAGCTTTCTATAGTCGTATTAGACTATCAATTGATTGTTACAAGTGATTTCTGATCATCCTGAAGAATGCAATTTTACTGTTACTTTCTCTTCAAGACTCACTATTCAGAACCGTTCAGAATACATTGCTTCTTAAAATGAAATAGAAACTAATTATGAAGCAATGCCACGTTATATTAGTTTAAAATTAGTTTCGTCCATATTTTTAATAGAAACACCTGTTACGAGACCAAATTATTTATGAGGGCCAGTCAAATGAAAGTGAGCCAACCCATCCTGCGCAAAAATGGTTCGGTCCATTATCTGCGACGCATGTGCATAGCACTATAGTTGCTAGAAGAATAATAGATCACTATCTTCTAGCCACTATAATAGCACACAGGCATCTCTCATTTAAGAAAGTGACATGTAGGTGTGAGGATACAAGTTGTTTAATACTCCCATACGCTGGGTTGAACCAACACCCTCTAAAAAGAAAGCTTATGCACTGAAACTTTATACATTGTTGCATCATAATAAGGCATTGTTAATCGTATTTATACCAATAATAAGCCCTAAATTAAGACTTCTTATGACCATGTAACAACGCATGAAGTTTCAGTGCACAGGCTTTCTTTCTAGGAGGTGTTGGTTGAACACGGTTACGTGACATAATGGACGCAACAAAAGAAGAACAGCGTGGTGTAATCAAGTTTTTGACAGCTGAAGGTGTTTCCCAACACGAAATTAGTCGTCCTATGGCTGCCGTGTACGGCGAACATTGTATTTCATTGGCCACTATGGAGCGTTGGAGCAAACGGACCGTTGATGATCCAAGACCCGGCCAAAGCCACCGTGCAATCACCCCCATGCACAGGTTGATGAGCTGCAACATCCACCAACGGGCCCGACCTCTCGCTTTACGATTTCCACACTTTCGGGCAATTGAAAAAACAGCTCAAGGGAACCAGATTCGTGTCGGACGATGAGGTGAAGGAGTCAGTTACAGACATTTTGAAGCACCAACCGAAGGAGTTTTATGAGAAGGGAATCACGCGACTCGTTATTCAGTGGGACAAATGTCTAAATGCTCATGGAGACTACTTTTAAATAAAATACTCCGTTTGTCATATATTCGCATTGGCTCACTTTCATTTGACTCGCTCTCGTAATATAATGATATAATATACGACAGGGTTTTCAGCTTGCCCCACGAACGGGAGGGATATCTAGCGGTATTGAGTTTAGGGTATCTAGGTATCGCTGCTTAGGGCACATTGAATCCAATCAACTTCAATTCGATTCGAATGAAAATCTTACACCAACCCAGTTGTCCTTGTGAAAAGCACGGACTCCAAATTGACTCCCGCTATTTTTAATGAAATTGTCTTTGGCGTTTTGTAGATCGTGATAGTCTTATTTTCAATTAGTATTAAAGCCAGTCATATGACGGAGCCACACCGGATCTGGGCGCCTTTGGTAGGATTGTGATAATTGACAGGACTTTCAATAGTAAATAAGTCGCTGTCAATATAAAAGCGAGACTGTAAAAGGTTTACTTTCTTAGTTTTCAAACCTGCTTATCCGTTGTCACGACTAAAACTATGCCGGGCTAAGGTCGATGAACTTATACCCTCGCCCACCCAGAGTTAGGCATAGATCATGAGCAGAGAAAGGAGGAAGCGATATTGAATTTCATAAATTTAATATTTAAGTTAAATGTCTTTACAATTCTCACAATTGAAAATACTTAAGAATTGGAATCAATAGAAAGAACAAGCGTCTTCTGGCCTCTATGAGGCTGCACAATCAACAGGTTGTTGATCGGAGTGGCGCCCAGATGAGTTCGATCCAGATACTTGTATACCGATCTTGATAAAAGTGTGTAGCTCGTCTCGTCACCGCTCCCTCTCGGGTTTGGGAGCGTGGGATTCCGTGCTAAGAAAAGAACAAAAATAGCAGAGATTAGAAAATAGGCCACAACTTCCCTTAACTCTAAGTGTCGTTGCTCTAGTGCACATAACATTATTAGGAAGTGAATCAAGAATCCTTCAAGTTTATACTAACGAGCTTATGTCTTAATGAATGAACCGATACAACCGCTTACCCAGCGCAACGTTGGAGAAAGCCAAACGCGACTCGCTGCGAGAGCTCTCCGCGTGGTCGCGACTTGCTAAAGGATAAACTCCGGTGGTTGACGCTGGTCGAAATTCCAGCCTAGTAGATGGGGGCGGAAATTTCTCGATGAGGGTTCGGTTCCTATCACTTCGTCGGTCCTTGCCGAGATCCGTGTTTTGATCGTCACCTGCCTCGGTTGGCAAGCTGGGCGATCGATGTCCTCCTTCGCCGTCCTGGGGTCCTAGGAGCGAGTGGAGTGCTTGTTCGCCATCATGAGATTCGTGGGCAGGGGGGGGGGGTCCTCTGGCCTGGGTATGGCAGCGTCCGTCCGGTATTCTATCGTACTGCTTAATTCGGAGTTCGCTGGCTCCTCGTCTGTATCGATAGGCAATATCAAAGAATCTTATTGAGAACACTATTCAAAAGTTCACTTGCCTGCAAGTTCGGGTTCCGTCGGGGCTTTGTGGGCGATGCGTTCCCCTTGGTACCGGAGTCGGAATCCGCTAGCTTCTTTCGATTTTTACCAGTTCTGGGGTTACGCTGTCTCCGCCGATGTTTGCCTTGTCTGCTCTTGCTCGTAGGCCTCGTGTCACTTAGTTCGGTTCCTGGAGTCCTTTGAGTCGGGGCAAGTCTCGAAAATGATTCCTTCACAGGCACTCTCTTGGGCGTCCAGCTGGCCGTGCTCGTTGCTTCGATTCGGCGGCGGCCTTCTCCTCTCGCCGGGGATGGTGCTTAGAAAAGTATCGCACACCTCGTCTCGAGCTTTCTCGGTTCGGCCGTGCGACTCGTCCGTAGCGGTTCCGATCAATTTTAGGCATACATCGGACTCGGGAATGTTGGCGGGGCTGCCTCGAACCTTCGCCTTCTCGTTCCGTGGGCTGCCAGCTGTTTCGAAATCGTCGCCCTGTAGGTGCATCTGAATCGACGAAATCGGCTGGCTTTCTATGGACTCTCTCCCTAATAGCTTCTTGCCTCCCCTTTTTATTCGCCCTGCTAATGAGCTTATTATCTATTCGATTATGCAGGGCGAATGGGAGGCCGCCAGCTCTTTTCTCGAACTTTCGGGCCCGACTAAAAATCTGTGCAGGAGGAGGGAAGTTGTTTGCATTTTTTTCCACCAACCTTTTTCTTAGCCCTGCCTTTTTCCCCTTAACTCGCGCTGTCATCGTTGTCTGATCATCTCTCTTGGTTTTCGCTCTCTTGCTCCGCGAGAAATGATCTGACATCCGTTAAGGTCGCGGGGACAGCGCTCGAGATTTTCCGCTTTCAGGCGCATGTCCTCAAGGGCTAATACCCAAGCGACTCGAACCCAGATGATATATGTAGTCTAGACACCTAGTTCTAGGCCGACCCCTTGATCTCTTCTGTGACAACCGACTTGGAAAATAGCAACTGCCTGGGAAGACAGTTTGCGGCATCTGTATCGACGCAACTGAACCCTCTCAATGCGTAGAAGTAGCGGCTCGATACCTAAAGACTGCTTTATTGTGAAGCTGAACATACTATCTAGCAGAGAAAACCTGTCACACCTTTCAGGATCTCATTTCGATACTTTTTCGGTCTTTACCCAAAAGAGCCAAACATAGGTTTGAAAACTGACAGTTTGGCTTTTTTTCTAGCTCAAGTTTGTTACAACGGATCACCACAATTCGCGTCAGACACAGCTTGCTACATCGATCCGAGCATCCAATAAACAAGAAATTAATCCTCCCGAGGAGGGTATAGGAAAGTAGCGGAAGCGCTGAGATCATCTATTTTTACCCTTTTATCTGCAGTTTTTAACACCCCCCCCCCCATTTTTTAATCGAAAAACTGATTTTCTCGAACGTAGTATTTAGAAAATGAAAAAGAGCTCGATCTTCATTCGTTTCTCATCATTTCCGATCGAATGATATATCATATGCCATATGTTCACATAGTTCTAAAGACCAAGTGACTGCCACCCCACCAACTCCGACCCTACTGGGACATTTTGGCCCAAACTTCATAGTAATGTAGAGGAATCTGCATACCGAATTTCACTCTTTTACATACCTAAATACACGTAGACCTTTTGGTCCCCTCTAACTCCCACCCCGAAACTCCGACCCCCAGTAGCTCAATCAAACTAAACTAAATAGTGAAGGTGTACATTGCCATAGTAAGCTATATTCCGAATTTCAACCTTCTACCTGAAAAAATGCGGAAATTATGAAGGGGACGGATGGACAGATGGACATTGTGAAACCAATAAATAGTTCCATTCTTCCGCTATTTAATGTTACTTTTGATTTTATTCGAAAGCCCGGCGTACGATGGTTACCGCAACAGTGGAAACTGTAAGTTCGATTTTATTTTTTAAAAAATTTCATCTGCGACAGGATTGTGATAATTGAAAGTATTGCCAATAGTGAAAAAGTCACAACGTGTCCTGTTGCAATGTGCCAAAGTCGCAACGTGTCCTGTTGCAATGTGACAAAGTCACTACTGTCAATTTCACAGTTATAACCAACGCAAAAACATCCGAGGCCTGTTCGAAAAGTACCGTTTTGAAAAAAAAAACACATAAAAACATTTTTTTCAAAACAAAATTTATTTTTACATGAAAGAGCATTTCTACCGTTGTTCAGACATTTGTCGTAGCGGAAACCCAACTTTTCTACGTTTTCTTCATAGAAAGACGCCCCAGCGAAGACAGCTAGTGCTGAACACCGTTTTTTACGTCGTCATCGCTGTCAAAGCGGCTTCCTCCAAAATCACATTTCAATTTCAAGAACAAGTGGTAGTCAGAAGGTCGGGAGATCGGGGCTGTAAGGCGGGTGATCGAACTGCTCCCAACCGAATTCTTCAATAAAGGTTTGAGTGACACCAGCAGAATCGGGACATGCGTTGTCATGAAGCAACACAATGTCTTGACTGAGCATTCCACGCCTTTTTTTTTTGAATTGCGTGCCGAAGTTTTCTCACTGTTTCACAGTTTCACTGTCTTCACTGGCAACATCTATCTATGAAGAGGGCATAGAAAAACTGGTTTCCCGCCACGACAAATGTCTGAAAAACGGTGGCAACTATGTAGAAAAATAGTTTAAGAAATGCTCTTTCATGTAAAAATAAATTTTGTCTTGAAAAAATGCTTTTATGTGTATTTTTCCCAAACGGTACTTACTTTCTGGACACGCCTCGTATCTTCAATTGTTAAATGTAAACCTTGCTCTTCAATGAAAATGACTTGTCGGGCTTTTTTTTTAGTTTTTGCTTCCCTCATAGCTGAATTTCATCGCCAGGCTGTTTTGAGGGTATATTGCATGACCACTATAGTTTAAAATGATGTAGCTTTCCTCGGGGTCACACGTGTCCCCTAACGCTCCCGCCCTCCCGGACGACCTCAGTTTTCACCCTCCTACAACCCATCCGATTCCTGCCTAGCCAAACAGCAAATCCTCGTGCTATAAGCGGCCCGAGTCCGAGTGCTAATCATCTTTACCTGTTCTACTACCAGTTTAGTATTATGTTTTTATTAATTTAATGTTTTTATTATTCTCTTCTCTATTGTTATCCTCTCCCTCGTTAACCTTTCTCATTTTTTTTTATTATTTATTTATTTTTTTTCATCCTTTGACTCAAGCGTGCTGATTTCTATTTAATACTTAGTCTCTATAAGAGTTCTTTCCCTTTTATATTTTACAATAATTTGTTGTGCTTTTACCATTAGCATTTTCCGCTGTGCACTATTTCATTATTTTATTATTATTTTCTTGCTCCAAATTTTACTATTAGTTCTGCTTACCATCTCCACTTGCCTCCGCAGCCCCCCTCACTGCCTTTTTATGTTATAGTTCTGACCCTGCAGTCTCCTCCTAACATCTGCTACATCTTCACATTCTGGTGTTACTTTTCCCTTTCCCCCTGGATACCCCTCCTCACTTTTAACTGTAGGAACGTTTGTTACCGCTTTTCATCTCCTTTTGCCCTTTTCTTTTTAGCCCTTTCATCTAGTTAATTTTACCTATAATTGACCTTTTCCCCCTTTTTCTCCCTATAATTGACCTTTTCTCCTACTTCTTTTAGTCCTGTTGTCCCCTTTTTTATATATATATTTTCGTAAAAATAGGTTTTTCTCCCCACCTTTTCTTTCTGTTTTTACTGTAATTTTTTTTTTACTTATTTGTTTATTTTTTACTATTATTATTATTATTATTATTATTATTATTTCTTATCTTTCTTTTCCTAATCTCAATTCAAACATAATGGGCACTTGTTCAGAATGCAAAAAGAATATTTCTACACTGAATGTTAATGCAAAATTGCAATGCGCAAAATGTAGTAAATGGTATCACAATAACTGTGTTAATTTAACTGAAAAGGATGTGTCACTTATCAAATCGGAAAATAAATGCTGGAAATGTAAATCCTGTATATCTCAAATGAGAAATAGTTTGTCCACGAGGAGCGAATTATTAAATGTTACGCCTTCAATCGAAGAAATGTGTGAACTGATTAAGTCATTAAGTTCAGAAATAAAAGATATTGGAAAGTCACTGGATTTAGCTCATGAAAATTTAGATGATAATAAAGAAATTTTAAAGAAGCAAGAAGCAATAATTAATAAATGTATGAAATCTACTGAAGATTTAAAAGCTGAAAATATTAATTTAAAGAAACAAAATTCTGATCTGACGATGAGACTTGTGGATGCTGAGCAGTATTCCAGAATAAACATGTTGGAGATTCATGGAGTACCTGTTCAACCATCAGAAAATTCATATTCAATAATTAAAGAAATTGGACATATGTTACAGGTTGATATTAGAGATGAAGATATTGATGCGTGTCACCGATTACGAATTCACTCAGAAGCTCAAATCCCTCCATTAATTGTAAAATTCAAAAGAAGATGTTTTAAAGAGGAACTGTTGCGTAGAAGGAGAATTAAAAGAAATTTTAATACTCTTGATCTAGGGTATTCTTATAACAATCCGATTTACATTAATGAAAGCTTATGTCCTGAACGGAAGAAATTATTCTCCAAAGCAAGAGAAATCAAGCGGATGAAGAAGATTAAACATTTGTGGACTCGCAATGGAAAAATATTCATGAGGAAAGATGACCTGTCACATATATTTCAAATAATCACTATGGAAGACTTTAATAAAATATAATAATTTTGATATGTTTTCTTCTCACAAAGAACTTGATATTTACTATCAAAATGTTCGTGGGCTGCGTACCAAAACTCAACTGTTGTATTTAAATATATTATCAAATAACTATGACATTATATGCTTATCTGAAACTTCACTTAACGATGGTATATTTAATTCTAAAATGTTTGATGATAGGTATATAGTTTACAGAAAAGACAGAAATGATAATACGAAAAAATCTGGTGGTGGTGTGTTAATTGCTATTAAAAAATCATTAAATTCTCAAAGATTATTATTTTTAGAGAGCAATATAGAATCTCTATGGGTTAAATTAATTTATAATAATAAAAAGTATATTTTTAACACAGTCTATATTCCTCCAAATCATAATCTGAGATATTATCAAGAACTGTTTAATAAAGTTGAAGACTATATTGAAATATTTCATGATAGCGCAATAATTATACTTGGTGATTTTAATCTTCCAGAGATCACAGATAATTCCTTCAATTTAATAAATGGATCCAATAAAGCTAGAGAGTTACATAGATTTATTAATTTATTTAATCTTAAAATGTTTAATAATGTAAAAAATTTCAACAATAGAACGCTTGATTTAGTTATTTCAAACATAGATAATATAATTGTTGACGAGGTGATTGATTCCCTAGTTTCAAAAGATCTTCATCATCCTGCATTGAATATTTTAATTCAGTCGTATAAATCTGTAATGGTGAAGGATATTTCTGAATCCCGTTACAATTATAAAAAAGCCGATGTTTTAAAATTATAACAATTATTAAAAAATTACAGTTGGGATGATTTAATCGTTTGTGAAAATGTAAATACTGCGGTTGATCTATTTTATAATAAGATTTTTTCAGCACTTGATGAATGTGTTCCAAAAGTTAAATCTTATAAACGAAAATATCCTCTTTGGTTTAATAATTCAATAATTAAAAATTTAAAGGTTAAAGAAAAAATTAGGAAGAAAAAACATGAATCAGAATATTGGTTAAATAAATTTAAGAAATTAGAAAACAAATTAAAAAAGATATTAAGTTGGCATTTGACTCATATGTAACTTGTATAGAATCAAATATAACTGAAAATAGTAGTAACTTCTGGAATTTTATAAAGGCCAAGAAGAAACAAAACACATTAGGGACGCAAATGAATTTTAACAATGCAATTCTGTGTAAGTCTCAGGATATTGCCAATTGTTTTGCGGATTTCTTTAGATCAGTTTACTCACAAAATCCTGCTCAGTATTGTATTGATCGTAATGCCGCAGCCTCCCCCCCCCCCCCTATGATCTCAAATGATTTATGTATTAAAGAAATCTCCAAGGTCGATATTAAACTTGCTATTAAAACATTGAAGCCCAAGAGATCATCTGGGCCTGATGGAATACCACCGTATCTGTTTAAGGGTTGCAAAGATCTTTTCACAGAACCATTATATATAATTTATAACCTTATTAAAACTAGTACTTTCCCCGACAAATGGAGGTTAACTAAAGTAACTCCAATTTTTAAATCTGGTGATTCCAATCTAGTTAGCAATTACAGACCGGTGGCCATTTTATCAACTCCATCAAAAATATTTGAAATCATACTTTACAAATTTATATTTAAACATGTTCAAGATAGTTAAGTTTGAATCAATCAACATGGATTTATGCCTAATAGATCAACTGTAACAAACTTATGTACATTGTTCATTATGTTTCTAGTGAGTAGGATAATAGACTTCAAGTTGATGTTATATACACTGATTTTCAGAAAGCATTCGATAAAGTTGATCACGATAAATTAATTGCAAAATTATCCTTATTCAGTTTTTCTGAATCTATGTTATCTTTGATAGCATCTTATTTAAAACAGAGATCTCAACTTGTACTGTACAAAAATTGTTCATCATATAAATTCCCTGTATATTCTGGAGTACCGCAAGGATCAAACTTAGGTCCTTTATTATTTCTTTTATTCATTAATGACGTTTCGGCTACTATCCAGTTTTCTAAAAATTTTGTTATTTGCAGATGATCTTAAAATTTTTAGTTCCATTAAATCTACCTCCGATTGTGTTAATCTTCAAAATGATTTGTATGCCTTAAATAAATGGAGTAAGGAAAATAATCTCCCATTTAATACATCTAAATGTGAAGTAATGACCTTTTCTAGGCTCAAGAAAAACATTGTTTTTAATTACAGGATTGATGGAACAATATTACAATATGTTAACAAAAAAACTGATCTCGGTGTTACTTTTAATAAAGATTTACATTTTGCAAACCATATTAATAACGTTGTTAGCATTGCGCATAGAAATCTTGGATTTGTAATTCGTAACTCATATCAATTTAATAATTTAAGAGTGTTGCTTATTTTATATAACGCATTTGTAAGATCTAAGCTTGAATATGCATCAATTATATGGAGTCCATATACTACCAAATATATTAAACTTGTTGAAGCTGTTCAAGCTAAATTCCTAAGATATTTATTTCATAGAATTTTTCGATATTTCCCTACATTTATTTCTTATGAATCATTGCTTCACTCATTTCAAATCCATACTCTTACACTTAGAAGGAATTGTCAGTTGGTCGTATTTTTATACAAACTATTACATAATGAAATTGATGATCGCAATATAAGAGAAAAAATAAGTTTTTATGTTCCTAATATTTCTCCGAACAGGTTTCGTAATTTATTCTTTATTCCAAGGATTAATACGGACTCGCATAAAAATTCACCAATACTTAGAATGTTGTCTTTTTACAATAAAATACACCCTTTACCGATTGATATTTTTAGTATGAGTCAAAATCAATTTGTAACTTCTTGTAATAACTTCTTACCACTTGTGTGTCAATAGCTTTCATTAATATTTTCATTTTTTATAATATAATCAGTTTTTATTCATTTACTTTTGTTTATGTTACTTCATTTATGTAATTACTCTTGTTTTTGATTTTCAAATTGCAAATGTGAATTGCAAGTTTTGAAATATTTGTAAAAACTTTCGAACTGTAATTGCAGTTTTTAGTGAACATAGTAATTGGGGAAACCTGTTATGTTCACAATAAATAAATAAATAAATAAATAAATAAAATAAAAAAAAATTAATTATACACATATATTGGATTTTCTTAAAATGAGAAATAAATAATGTTATTTGCACAAGAGTGGAAATTCGCGTTTGTTAGTGGTTTTTGATGTGTCGGGGAAAGAATGTATTACCGCAACAGACTAATGGCCGAAAATTATCTAGCGTTGTGTTTAATCCGCAATAAAGTAAATGGAAAATAACAAAGTTATATTCAAGCAATGATTAATATTTCGTTTTTATTCGATTTGATTTCTTTTTCTAATGTATGAATTTTCCTTTTTATTAATTTATTTAACGCATTTACCTATTTGGAACTTTAATTGATTTATTTTTGAAACACTTTGTTAATCAATTTCAAAATTTTTTATTAAAATTAGAAAATAAAAATCGTGATGAATTTCGTAATTTAGAGTAGCTAAAATTTGCTTACTTAGGATTTAATTTGATTTATTTATTATTTTTTTTAGTGTGTTATTGTTAAATGTCAATAGATGTATAAAGCTAAATTTATGACGTCAATATATTTTTGAACCGTAGCCTACGACAAAGATATGATTTTTTTTAATCTAGTCTCTATCGTCGGCTGCAATATTTAGATTTTAACAGTCAGTTTTTTTCGTTTCTTGGAAATAATGAGGGTTATATTTTTGCTCGGCACTAAGGAAACGGGCATGGAACAGGAGGAGTTAGCATTTTATATACAGGGTGGTTATAATTAAAGTGACACCATTTAGACCCTTCTAGCGGCCATTCTGGTAATCAGATTTTGACGAAACTTGAGATATATGTTATACAGACCATGGGAAAGAGAATTTTGCAATAAAAAAATTAGTTCACATTTTGACCGCTACGTCAAAATACGGCGCATGAATAATAACAAAAACAAGTTAGAAGCAGAGAAATTTATAAAATCAGAGCATTTGTTCAATGTGCATTCCATTTGTGTCAATGACATGTTCAAAGCGCATTATTGCATGTTCCACAGTAGAGCGAAGGGTTTCCTGAGGAATCGCAATGATATGGCATGTTATGCTTGCTTTCAATTCAGGGGCAGTCCGTATTCTTCCTCCATAGACATTATCTTTCAAATATCCCCACAGCCAGAAGTCACAAGGGTTTAAGTCCGGTGAACGAGGAGGCCATGCAGTTGGAGAAGTTCTCGAAATCACCCGATCATCTCCAAAATGAGCATGAAGCAATTCCTTCACTTGTCGTGCAATGTTGGGTGTTGCACCATCTTGCATAAAGACAGTAGTGTCTAAACATGGTCTTTCTTGTAAAGCAGCAATGAGGAGTGTTCTCTTCAAAGAAAAAGGGGCCAAGAATGAAATGCGAAGTGAATCTGCACATACAGTCACGTAATCAGAGTGCAAAAGCTTTTCATGCACAACCATCGGCTTTTCAGTACCCCAGATGCGACAGTTTTGAGCATTTACTGCTCCGTCTAGTGTGAAATGCGCTTCATCTGACCACAAAATGTTCCATGGCCATGCATTATCGACGGCTATTCTAGTCAGAAACTGGCAAGCAAAATCAGTGCGTTTTTCCGGATCTTCATGAAGCAACTTTTGAACCACCTGGATCTTGTATGGATGCCACTTGAAAATGGAACGCAAAGCTTTTTGTACCGTAGACCACGGAATAGACAAATCACGTGATACGGCTCGAGCACTTGTGAAGAATATTGGGAACTTGAAGCACTCTCCACTACAGCAGTAGCAACGCCTTCCACAGTCTCATTTGCAATTCGTTTCCGTCCTCTCCCTGACAGCACGCCCAACTCACCAGTTTCTTCAAATTTCTTAATCATCTTTTTTAAACCATTAATGGACATAGGCCCATTTCACAAGTTTTTCAAATGTCGAAATTCTCTTAGTGCAGCAGAAGCATTATTGCAGTTCTGGTAAAACAACTTCACCAATAAAGCTCGATCCTTTTTAGCTAAAGCCATCGTGAAGAATGACTTTACATTTAATTTCACTGTTATTTTAAAGCTTTTCTAATTTTACATCTCATTTGCATAACGTCTCTGATTAAGTAAAAATTCTCAGATAGTTTCTTACATGACCAGCGCCATATTTTGACCTAGCGATCAAAATATGAACTAATTTTTTATTGCAAAATTCTCTTCCCCATGGTCTGTATAACATATATCTCAAGTTTCGTCAAAATCTGATTACCAGAACGGCCGCTAGAAGGGTCTAAATGGTGTCACTATAATTATAACCACCCTGTATAAGAACTAGCTGATAACCTGGCGTCGCCCGGGACTTTATTTATCCTCTTGTTGGGTTGACCTGCCTTAGATTAAAATGATATCCATCTTTACCACCGAGATACTTTAGACCCATCGTTTCTTCGAAGTTTCCCTTGCCCTTGACGTTGAAACTCTTATACACTCCTGATTTAGACGAAGCTCCCGTTGTTCAGATGTTTCCGACGCCCTGTTAGCTTTTTGTCTTTTAGCTGTAGAGTTTCTCTGACAAATACTCGTTCTCTCTCTTTCATTTCCAAATTCACAAATTTCAGGTGTTTCCCCGGCACTGAAAAGCCACCTGACTATCTCAGTCCAAGCAACAATGTATCCTTCATTGTTTCCAACAAACGAAAAAAATAGTGATTGCTAAAATACAAGATGGAAACAGTGAAGGTTGTTGCTTCGACTAAGAAGATCAGGTAATTTTCTATACTAGGATCTTTTTCGTTAGCTACGTTGCTTCCCTTAATGATGCACGTTTTAAGGGGGATAATTCTAAAAAGTATTAAATCTTTGGAAAGATGTAAGAAATTATTCTAAAACAAATAAGAGAATACAACTTCTAGGGCGTGCAGCTGTTCAAGCTTTTGCTGAAAAAGTAAAGATACTTTCCCTAATGAGTTAATAACTGGAGAAAATTTATTTTCTTATGGTTTTTTGTAATATAGTAACTTCCTTTAGAGAAGTTATAGAGAATGTTTCTCTAAACATATTAGAAAATTATAAAGATCTGAACTGATTGAATGAGAGGGCAATTCTTGCTGCTAAAACTGATACTGTCAATATGAACTACCGCATTCAGGACATGATTCCACGATCTGTGACTGAGTACAACTCTATTGAAACAGTTATACAGGATGCATCTAAACGGTCTATACAAACTTGGAGGGGAGGTAGTATGGGTGATTCTAAGCAAAAAAGTTCATATGAACATTGGTCCGAATTTGAACGATAACTGAGATATGAACAGAAATAAACATGCCGCCACTGTGTATGCCGTTAAAATTTGATCGAATTCCAACGAGAAGTTTCCGAGTTACTCATTCAACATCATAACACGTGTTCACTTGTGAGTACTAACCAGCACTTGTTACAATTTTGACTGCGTAAATCGGAAACTTCTCGTTGGAATTCGATCAAATTTTAAAGGTAAACACAGTCTTATGTACCCTGTTATTCCTCCAAATTTCATCAATCTAGGCTTTACAGAATCAGAGTTATTAACTTGTTGATCTTGGTGGCGGCATTTTTATTTCTCTTGATATCTCAGTTATAGTTTCAATTCGGACCCATGTTCATATGAACTTTTTTGCTTAGAATCACCCATACTACCTCCCCTCCAAATTTGTACAGACCGTTCAGATACACCCTGTATGTTGATAAAGCTGTAAACAGAGTTCGTGAACCCTCTCACTCCATTTATGACTTTTTTTTAATATAGACATAAATATTCAATACTCATACCTTTCTAAAATTTTAAGAATGCAATGTCGAATTTTCCTGGCAAACCCAATCGGACACAAAAGAATTTCCAGTGCGAGCATTTTAAAAGCATTCTTTTCTTATTTCCTGTGTGAATATTTACTTTATTAAGTCTAAGGATTTTTCATTTGCTCTTATTCATGTTCAAATCCAGATATTGCAAAATTTCATCAAACAGAGGAGCATATCAACTAGTAATAATATAAATAATAATAAATGCCATCAAACAATGCTAATACAAAAAATGTATACGTAACTTTGGCAACATAGCGATGACACAGCTGATTATAATATAGATGTTAATAATGTTCAGTGTAAGAGTGGATTATTGGTTGTTATTGATGGCTTCTCATATTGTTGTAGGTATTATTATTGTTGAATTTATATATTTCATATAAACTGTTGCATGAAAAACGGTTATTTTTCACTCATAAAACCCGTGCAACCCGCGGAAATCCTTGGAAAAATAGTGAAAAACCTGTCCCGGACTATCCATTTGGCGCGACGGCCGTGCGATTCCATGAAATTCAGCAAGCCAGAGCTTTTTGAACGCGCGATTCTAACACCCAATCAGAAAACAATTTCGAACCACGTGACACGTGCAATCATGGCAGCATCACCATCGAGGTGGACGGATAGCGCTACAGAATCTAATTGAAGATATCTGAAAGCATCCAATTCTGTATGAACAAAGACTTTACTTTTTGTGCTAGTAGCAAAGCATTCCAAAAAAAAAAAAACTTACTGTCGTCCATGTCGATTTTGAAAGCACGAAATCTTGCGGACGCGCGAAGTGGGAACCGGGGAGCGAAATGATCGCCTGGCGTTTATTGCGCCTGCGCATATGACTCAATTGCGCGGCCGTCGCGCCAAGTGGACATTATGCTGGCGCGACGGCCACGCGATCAGCACGCGAATGAGTTATATGCGCATGTTGTCCAGGGGGCAATTGTCCGGATATCCAAGGAACCAATCCGAGAGCGTTGTGCTGCATGTAGCCGAAGACACATTTGATGATAACAAATGTTGACCCATGACTGATATAAAGTGATATCAATTTACCTTTGTTTAATCATCACTGGAGTGAAGCTGGGTTTCTTACTCAAGAACTGAATCCTGTCATGTTCATACTCGTTTCATTCAAAAAATATTTCGCACTAAAGAATGTTCATCATACTGCTCTACCTAAAACTTTCTAAATTTTTAACGCCTTCTGATGGGCCGTCATATTTAAAGTATTATTGTAAATAGATAACCTTCTTGATGTAATACTGACAGAACAATCTCTGATAGGTTTGTACACTGACTGCTCAATTGAAAGTGGACACCTCCCATAGTAGAACAACCTATGCAAGTTCGAGCAATAATTTGAATATATTCGTTATATAACCGCAAGATCATGTGCATTTGGAGTCATTTGATCTCGTATGTAAAATGTCACCGTCAAAGCAGGTGAGCGATTTCCAACGTGGAGTAGTCATAGGCTGTCACCTCAGTGGCCAGAGTGTGCGAGCCATCGGAGCGACTCTGAACCTGCCGAAGTCGACCGTGGGTGCTATTATCACGAAGTGGAAGTGTGAAGGAGTGGAAACACGACGTCATGGAGGTGGCCGAGCCCGCAGGCTGACCTATAGACACCGAAGGGCCCTGAAGCAGTTGGTACGGCAGAACAGGACTGTTCCAGCGGAACAACGGCGGCAGGACTTCCAGGCAGGCAACGGGAACAACTGCCAGCACCATAACGATTCGTCGAGAGCTTCATGCCTTAGGGTACACCGGTCAGGCTGCTGCCCACAAGCCTAGCAGTCTTCCTATAGTATGAATTTTCCTATTACATTATTATGAGGTAGAATACATGGCCAAACTAATGAAGAATTCCCTTGGTTTTTGTCCATTATGCACGTAAGCCTCAACTTTAATTTCAGTTTTCAAGGAATTCTCCTGTAAATTCGGAAAACAGGTAACATTATAAAAGATGGCACAAGTAGTTGGACGATATAATGGGCAGTCGCATGAATTTCAGAAAGTAAAAACTTCTAATCCACAAGGAGAAAAAATATATATGATACGTATTCAATAAGTAACAGGCCGAACGCAATGGGGACAAATAAACAAATGAATTTATTTCAAAAATATTGACCATGGTGGTTCAAGCAATTATCCCATTGTGATACTAGTCGAGAAATGCCCTTCTCATAGAAGATCTTGGGTTGTTGTTTGAGCCTATTCCGAACCGCCTCGTCCGTATGAAATTTGCGTCCATTACTGCGGATTGACTTTGATTTTTGGGTGGTGGTGATTCTGGGTAAGATTTTGGCGCTTGGATTCAGATTCATAACGGTGGCACCAGCTCTCGTCCCCTGTGATAATTCTTGACAAATCCTCATCATCATGATAGCGCTCCAAAAAGTCCAATGACTAGGCCTTGCGGAAGGTTTCTTGTGCTGCTTCTAAACGATGGGGCACCCATTTCGCACACACATGGGGTACTGTAATAAAATTGTTTCCGTGATAAAATTGTTCCGACTCACATCAACCTCTGCAGCGATATTGGACTGTGTATTCCCTTGTGTAACTGTTCATCACATCCCAGCTCGACACATGTACCTTTTAGCGGCATATGCACATATGCAACATCTTCACCATATATTTACGTATCTTCTTCATAAAATTTGCTAAGATCCGGAACACCAATTGTCTGTACAAGCCTGCAGCCAGAAACTTACAGAATATGCCTCATAGCATATGTATTTAGGGTATCTTCAGCGGCGAAAGAAAAAAGAAAATAAAACCTTAGAGCTAGAGAATATAAAGACTCTAATCCTTTTTCCTCCTTGCTTATTTTTTGTTCGCATGACTTTGTTTATCCAATTGCTTCGCAAAACTGTCTATATAATTCGGTTTCCATACAACGCCGTACGAATTAACCTGGCTTGTACGTAATAATTCTGAGTTTCTTATAACGCAATACTAATAAGTCGCTTTATAGGAGGGTTAACTGTAAGTTTTTAATTCTTTTGAATGTTAGCTTTTAATTCGTTGTCTATAATTTATAATTTGCCTATAAAGTGATAGAATGCCCTTATTCAATAGAATTACCTAGTTTCATGCAATATGGTAACAAATTCGACTACTACTCTTCGATTTTAACTTGATTTATTCTAACTTGCTTTATTGATTTCCTTGACCTCCTTGATTGTTCTTATTGAGATGCTCATACTAAGTTCATGATTTACATAAATATGTATAATAAATATAATGAAAGGTGCATTAAACTTTTAACTTTCAACTTGCTTACGTTTCTTTAGAGTTCATTGTTTTATATGTTATTACCTGCTTTAATGTGTTTAACATTCTTTCCAGTTTTTTACACGAAGTTCTGAGAGCATGCAAATTCGTGTATCGCTAATCTTGGCAGCGCTTCAGTGCCATTGTTTCCATCTGGTGGCATAGATACCGGGAGAAAATTCTGGTAATCTTGGTGGTTTGAAAGTGCGACGTACGAATTCCTTTCACGTTCAGAATTAACGTCAGCTACTTTTCTGAGCCATTACGAGGTTCCTTTACGGACGGAGTGCTTAAAAGGAAGGGGAAGAACGCGGGCATGAATTGGTTGGTCGGCGGCGAAACCGTTTGCGAGTCGATTTGCAAACGATTAAGAACAAGATTGCCATCTTCCGGTTTCAGTGGCGCCTAAACGATTCAAGGCGTCGTTTACATTCTTGGGAGAAAATTTTTCGGTAATTGTAAACAGGTTTTAGAACAGGTAAGTGAAAGAACGTGCTCCTCGGTCGCAAGCGACTCACCTAATGCTTAATATCGATCAACACGAAGGGAATCAGACTAAAAGCAGAATAAAGTTTTTAGAATACTCCTGCTTTTTTATTTTTTAAGTTTTAATGTAATTACCTTTTCTATTTATGGCTGTACAATGGAAACTTAACTTTTCCAAATATAAAAAGATTATGTAGAAAATAAAATCCTTGAGTGTAACTTTTAGAAAGTTAAAATATTATTTATTGAACCCTTTTACAATACAGTATGAGTATTTATAAGTATTTTTATACCTAAATGCAATGAGAATTGAAAAGGCCCTAAAACGCTTATCATACAGAGTATACAGTGCTTAATAATACAATAAAGAAAGTATTAGATGGAAATAATTCCTTTCAGTCCTTAAAGGGAGAGATATTAAGCTGACCTTATTTTCTTGGATCTCCTCCGTCACAAATGGCTTTCCAAAAACCATTTTACATTATTTTCACACAATAGCCAAAGAATTAGAAACATCTATTTAATAGTTTAATGGACCCCCTTTGGTCCGAATTACAGCATGTATGCAGGTTAGCAAAAAGACAGTAAGGTGTTGAAGTATCTGTAAGTCAATGGAGACCAGGTGTTCACCAGAAATTCCCTTAATTCTTGCAGATTTGTTGGAAGAGGATCTTGCTGTAGGGCAAGTCGTTCCAATATGTCCCAAATATTCTTTATGGCAGCATTAGCCACTCTTTTTCCGATCGCGGACCGGTATTTTCTGCAACATTTTATGCACGGCCTACTCTATTTTGTTAAACAGCACCGCAGTTTGGGAAACGCTGCTCTAAGTAGTGACATCTGAGCTCTAGTGTGGCAAGGGTAAATGACGGACGTCATCTTCCTTCTCTCTAAACCACTGCTGAACCAACCGTACGCGATGAACAATAACATTATCCTCCATGAACAAGACGTTACATGCAGGACGAAAATGCAGCATTGCAGAACGCACCCGACCTTCTATAAATATCAGGGGACCGGCACGATATCAACAGAAGATTCACTATAACATGACGCCAGCATTAGAACCTTGAGTTTTTGATAAGGCATACTGGATCTATTGCTTCATGGGGCTCCCGCCAACCCTCTGCTCGTGATTCCTCACCACATACCTTTTTTCTCGTGTCCAGCCATGACGTCTCAGATACCACTTTAAGCACACCTTTGCAGAAGTCAGAAGCTTTCGTAGGCATGCGGCTCCCAAATTGGATCCGCTTCAATTCAGACAGATGCAGTTTGGGAACAGCCTTGGTTAGAATCATTTGTCAGTTGGATGTTCTGTTTCTCCCTGCAAGTCGTTTCAAACGATGGCGGACTTCCTCATGATTTGATTTCTTTTGAGCCACAGTTACCCCTTTCAGATAAAGACTGTGGTTCATTTTTCCAACGATTGAATCTCTGGATATTACAATTTTCGAGAATCTAGTCAGCTGCTTCTTTGTTTCAATAATGGCTAGTTGAGCATTAACAATGAGTCCCGGACGTAGCATGGTTTCCTAAAAATTCCAGATGATGTTCTAAGGGATACCTTGCCAATGAGGGGCTAATTCGTCGACATTCGGAGTTGGTCGCCAGCAACGCCCCATCACATCCTAAATGTGTTCAATAGGAGAGAGATCTGTCAATCTGGCTGGCTAAGGCTGTGTTTCGCAACAATCCATAGAAAGACAGAGTTGTGGCCGCTCGTTATCTTACTAAAAAGCAAGCTCAGTTCCCGTATCATCACGGGTCATAGAATGTCATCTTCGTACCGTTGTGCTATGAAGGTGCCTGAAAGACTACCAAAAGAATCCGGCTATCAAAAAATATAGCACCCTATATCATAACTCCCTGAAGTTGGTTGCGTGGCATGTGACACTAATACCAGGGACTTGCATTATCCTGGCTGTTTGGGAACATTTGATCATTTGCAAATCCGATAGAAAGGTTTTTGCATATGAAGTTTCGTTTCAATATGTTCATGTTTCTGGATTACATGATTTTCTTTTATCTTTGCATAATTCGCAACTCGAATTTAAAGCCAAATTGTTTGAATATTTATCAAAACATTTATCAGGATTTAAAGTAATGATGTGTAAAAATTCGCGCTCGATGTGAAAAACAAACAGACGCGTTTTTATATCGGAGGGCCACGATCGTGAATGTTACGTAAAAAAGAGCATGGACGAAACATGGATGTCTCACAGAACGTTGCTAAGGCAGCCCTTCATAGACAACCAATGTTGCTGATGGGATTGTCGTAAAACAATCCATTATGAACTTTTACCAAGTCACCATACATTGAGCGGTTAGACCGATTACATCGTAGCCATACATCGACTTTTGCATCGAGCAGTTTTATCGCAATTCTGCACTGAGAATTAAGACAACGCTCGACCACATGTTGCTTTAAGGGCCCAGGAAAAATTGCACACAATGAATTGGGATCTTCTGCATCACGCTTTTTATTCCCCGGACCTTGCTCCATCAGGCTTTTATTTGCTCCGGTCCATGTCCAATTTTCTTTCTGGGAAAAGCTTGACTAATAATAAAGTGAAACCTTACCTGGACGAATTCTTCACGTTCTATTCGCGAATTTTTTATCGCAAAGGAAATACACTATCTAGCCAAAAGTAATCGGACACTTTCGATTTTAAACGTTTTGTCGAATATCCAGCAAAATACTTAACGAATTATCCTGAAATTTAAGGGTTGTAAAGAGGATGTTACAGTTCATATATTTCAGCGAAGGATTTCTCCCGAAGGCAAATAGGGGACTAGCTACGAAGTGAACCAAAAATATAATGTTTGGGATCACCATGTAAGAAATACTGCTTGAAATACGTTGTAGCTTTAGCATATGATTATGAGACTTTTCTTATTTATTTGTTTTCATTTGTATGAGAATAGCACGTATATTCAGGGACATATAAAGATTTCTTTAAAAAAATCGAAATGTTTTTGATAGTTTTTTGTTTATAACATGCAGAGTTTTCAACCCAATGCAATGCCATCTTCAGTAAGCTTGACAAACTACAGTATAGACAACACCCTGCAATCAGAATATAAAAATACTTAATATTTGATAAAATATGAGCATTTTTACTAAATAATGTTTAACTACGCATGCGCAAGAGTTACCAAAATGTCTTTTGCATAATTTATTAGCCAAATGTATAGAGCTACTCTTATAAAAAGCTTAAGCAAATATAGTGAAAATTCAGAAAGATATCGCCCATAGAATGAGTTGAATTTCAGCTGCTCTCAAAAATGAACAAAACGATAAGGGATTTTTTTCCAAATTTTTATTTTTGGACAGACACCAGTATCAACATTTTCTTACGCTGACATGAACTCAATATGCCTTCACATTAGCATAAGAAGAATATGTTTTTATTGGTATCCGGTCCAAAAATAAAATTTGGAGAAAACCCCTTATTGCTTTGCTTATTTTTGAGAGCAACTGAAATTTAACTCATTCTATAGACGATATCTTTCTGAATTTTCAGGATATTTCCTTGGAGTTTTTATAAGAGTACCTCTATACACTTAGCTAATAAATTATGCAAAAGGTATTTTGATAAAGCTTGCGCATACTCAGTTAAACATTATTTAGTAAAAATTCTCATATTTCATCAAATATAAAATATTTTTATATTCTGATTGCAGTGTGTTGTCTCTACTGTATTTTGTCAAGATTACTGAAAATGGCATTGTGCATTGGGTTGAAAACTCTACATGTTATAAACAAAAAATATTTCGATTTTTTTAAAGAAATCTTTATATCTCCATGAATATACGTGCTATTCTCATAGAAATGAACACAGATAAATAAAAGAAGCCTTTTAATCATATGCTACAGCTACAATGTATTTCAACCATTATTTTTTACAGGGTGATCCCAAACATTATTTTTTGGTTCACTTCTTTGCTGGTCCCCAATTTGCTTTCGGGAGAAAACCTTCGATGAAATATATGAGATATAACATCCTCTTTACACCTCTGAAATTTCAGGATAATTCGCCAAGTATTTTTCTAGATATTCGACAAGACGTCTTAAATCGAAAGTGTCCAATTACTTTCTTCCAATCAGTGTATATAAACTCATCTATCGATCGAACAGGGTCCTAACCGCCTATGATGAATGCCTGCAGGATTAGGTAATTTATTATTTTAGGTAAACCTTGAACAATGTTTCTGTCTTTGTCACGTGTTTTCCGGATACTTTCTTTACTACCTAATCTTAAATATCACATTTTTATTTATTCGTATCTTTGATTTCCTGTGGGATCTAATGCAATCTGAACTTAAATCATCTATTAGAACTTTCTTTAAATTGTTAGAAGATATGGGGGACCAAATCAATATTTATTCATATCATAACTAACGCTATGAAGTGGAAGTATATTTTGTATTAACAAATCATACTTGACGCTACGTTGGACGGTAACCAATTCTTACTACGCATTTTTCTAAGACTTAATGGTTATAATTAAATATAGAAAAGCAGCAAAGAAAATTCCACGCCACGGATTTATTGTTATTAACATCTGGCGTGAAAAATCCTCCTTGAACAGTTTTCCAATTATAAGCTGTGCCCAAATGAAAAGGAGACTTTTACTGCGCCATTGTATCTAATCTAAACGGATGATCCTGGAATGGCGCCATCCGGGCACAGAATAAGAAACAAGCTCACTTTTGTTTCTTATTCTGTGATCCGGGTTCCCCACGTCCAAAAAAAGCTCACTCTGCCATTGTGGGCGTCTCTATTCTGGATTACATTAAGTTGCAATCCTGATTACTAAGCACCAAATATTGTAATAACTAAAAGAAACAATTAAGAGTTACACATGCATCAAATGAAATACCATAATTACATTGAATAGATTTTAACAAAGTTTCCTAAATGTTAAATTGATTAACCCGCTATAATAATTTACCATATTACGCACTGCCTCAACTAAGCAAGCTTTTAATTAAGGAGCTATAATTTCCAGTTATATTTTCTTTAATGACTCATAATTTGATTCTTGAGCTAACGTCCCTGTTCCAATGATTAATAAATAATCTGTTAAATTACAAAGCGTTATGATGTGACCGCAAAATCCTAGTTTTATTAAAGTAAATTTACAAAGTGTAGAATAAGATATAGGAGACTTATCTAGAATAAGCATTGTTTAAAGACTTAGGAAAGAAAACAGGTTATTATATAACTGACTGTAGACAGGTCAGAAAAGGGATAAAGTACAGGGCTTTTCAAAATGAATATCGGGGCTTTTGAGGCTTCGTAGTATTTATTACATTTAATTTACAGTTATAAATAATACATCAAATGAAAGAGCAACTCAAACGATTTTTTTTGCAAGTGCTCAATGTGTATTTCTAACATCTATCTTAACAAAACCTCAACTAAATTTATTGTGAAATTCTGCAGAATTACATTACATTAAATAACCAAAATAGACAATAATAACGTAAAAGGTGAAACCTGCCCCAAGAACATGGCTGAAACAAATATTTGACAAAATACAGATTTTTAACAAAAGTAAAATCATATGTAGTTGCAAATTCTGCACTATGATAACCTACATAGTTAAAACAGAATTGAAGCAGCCACTTATTTAATAAGTTAACATACACTATATGATCACAAATATCTGGACACATGCACGTTTGCGCTCTAGCCACGATTTCATGGAAATCAATAGGGCGTTGCACATCCCTTTGCCCGAATCACAGCTTCCACCCTTCGGGGAAGACTTTCCACCAAATGTTGGTAGGTACTTTCCGGAATGTTCCTCCATTCCTCCCGAAGAGCGAGAATCAGTTCAGGTACAGAAGTTGGCCGATGTGATCTGGCCCGCAAGCGTCTTTCCAATTCATCCCACAGACTCTCTATAGGATTGAGGTCGGGACTTTGTGCCGGCCAACCCATTTCTTCGACCCCTGAGTCCGCAAACCACTGCTGTACACGCCTCGCTTTGTGGCACGGAGCATTGTCGTGTTGGTAGAGAAATGGCCCGTTTCCGAAAAATTGCCACAACGTTGGAAGTGCACAGTTGTCCTAAACATTCAGATAACGGTCGGAGTTCATGATTCCTTGCACAGGAACGAGCTGGCCCAGTCCGTACCATGAAAATGAGCCCCACACCATTACTCCTCCTCCTCCGAACTTGACTGTGGGCTCTGTGCACTCAGGTAAGAAGCGTTCTCCAGGTATGCGCCAAACCCAAACTCGTCCATCGGATTGCCAGAGTGTGTAGCGAGATTCGTCTGTCCACATTACACGTTTCCATTGGTCCATTGTCCAGTTTCTGTGGGCTTTGCATACTGTGGGCTTTGAAACTCAAACTGTGCCAGTCTGTCCAGTTTCTGTGGGCGTTTCGAAACTCTGTGGCAATTATTTCCGCCGAGGACTTCCGGTTGCTGCAGGTGACACGACGAAGCACTCGACGGTCTCTGTCCGTTAGTTTCTTGGGTCTACCGGTTCGTTGTTGAACTGTTGTTGATCCCCGGGTCTTCCATTTCATAATGACATCGCCTACTGTTGACTTGGGTATCTGAAGAAGGCTGGAAATGTCACGCACGGACTTGCCGCATAGGTGACATCCAACGATGGTTCCACGTTGGAACTCACTGAGCTCTGCCGAACGACCCATTCTTGCCAATGTCCAAGCAGAGTTGTGTCTGAAGGTGTGGGAAGCTATTTAAATGATGTGCAAGTCATTATCATGTGACATTGGGCCAATCGATGATCTGTGAGGGGTGTCCGGATATTTTTGATCATATAGTGTATTTTAATATGTTGAGTAAGCAACAGATCAAAGATTAGTTTCAAAAATTTAGATAGGTTTACAAGTCCTAATTTATAAGACAAGAAACTCAGAAAATAGATGCATGTTGGAACTCAAACCAACATGGAATTACATTTGAAGTTAATGTAAAGATTGAATGCATTTTTGAAAGGTTAAAGGTCCGAATTCAGAACTACACAGTAAGATGGCCGTGAAGAACAGAAGACAACCGTTAGGACTAACAATGATCAGTGTTAAACATTATAAGCACATCCCATAATAGCAGATACTTTGAAACTTTAAGTAGGTTGTTCGAAAGAAAATTTCTAATTACTTTACATCAGAAGGAAGAGCAGAAATGTGATTTTTATCAAGGCTTAAGGATTATCTTGTCTAACATGAACAAGTAGTTAAAGTCTCAAGTCTACAGCGTTACGGAAACGCTATCCAAGAAAACAAGTTTGTAAATTATAATCTTGCAGAAACAAATTCGCCTACAAGAGAAAAAGAAAATTAAACTTCACACGTTTCTCACCACCACTGATGGATCATAATTGCATCAGAAAATGTAAACGAAAGAAATATCAAATGCTTCAAATATGTTGTAAACAAAAATTATGGCTCACAATGGAGCTAAGTCATACACAAGAAAAAAAAAAACTAAGTCCCAATATACATTAAGGTTGTCATCTAGGAGGAAAATTTTAGGTCCATCATCTGTGTAGTCAATTCTTAGAAGCTGGGAATCCACTTTTATTCAGGCTCTACAGAGGCTTCGCTGTGACACCGGCAGTAACAAAAAAGATATAGGCCTACTACAAGCATGAAATCATAAAGCTGGAAAAAATAAATCTAACAAGATTTAAGCAAGACTCTCAACAATGAATACAAATATTTAACTAATATAATATTGGAAGAATGTGGGACAAAACTGACATGATTTAATTCAATTTTTTCACCACACCATGCAGGCCGGAAAAGTGATGCTCAGTTTCTTTTTCGACGAAGAAAGACCTATACTCATCGACTGACTGAAACGGGGTGAAACAGTTAACGCTGAACGGTACTGAAACAGGCCATCAAAAACAATACCAGAGAGAAGCTGCCGAAAGGGATATTGCTGCTCCAGGATAACGCTAAGCCACATTCCAGCTGCTGGAAACATTTCGATGGGAAGTCCTCAAACATCCTCCGTACATGCCCGACAACTCCCCACGTGACTCCCGTATCTTCGCCTGAAAGGTTCTGGTTTGCCTGTGACAAGGAAGTGCAGAACACTGCGGAAAAATGGATTTTTACGCAACCCAGGAGTATCTACGCGCTGTTTTTAAAACTCGGTGCTGTTAGGCCTATTATTATATGGGGCTAATTAATATTAGGGCGATTGTTAAAAATGGCTAATTGATGTTGGCCTACTGTTGTTAACAGCTAATTAATGTTAGGCCTATTCTTATCAATAACTAATAAATAGTAATGTGTAAGTCCTGTTAACAACTAATAAATGCTAGGCCTTTTGTTAACACTAGCTAATTGATATTAGGCCTATTATTATCAACAAATAATTACTGTTATGAATTGTTAGCGACAGTTGCAATCTTATGCATGTTGTATACGGCCTGTGCAGCACTTAATGTAGAGAACAGGAGAAGCTACGACAAACGTACAATAAGTTTATAATAGAAAACATGGAAATTATTTTGAGTTTGCAGTTTTTTACGTACCGACCTGCCCACTGTGTACACCGAATCTGCCTGAAATGTTCATGTTACTACTCTAATAACTGTTTTGCATCTGCATCGTTGTACGAGACAAGGAATTTGTATTGTTTTTTGTTTTAACGTGAACGTAAAGCAATAAAACGATGTGAGTGTGGATAGAATCAAAGGTATTTCCATTGTTTATTTGAACAACTATTAGTAAAAGTGAAATATTCAAATTTTAAATTACATCTGCGCCACAGCTAAAGGTCCTTGGAATGTGTAACGTGTAAAAACAGAGTAGAATGTATACGCAGTGGAAAGTAAATAATGAGCACGTTATCAGGGTAAGGTTGAAAATAAAGATAAAGTTTAATAAAGGACAAGTTCAATAAAACAATGTAATTTATATAAATGAATAAATGACTTGGTAAATATAACAAAGAGCTAAATCTCCTAGCTCAATTTAAATAGAATAACTGATAAACCATAATATTTAACTTGATATCGGAATCTACAGAAAAATTGATACTCAAATCATTATTTTAGTTCAACAAACACCAAATTGATAACTTACTGCTTGGCCAAAAACAAATGAATATTTTACCTCAAAATTACAAGAGCAGTTACACAATATAACTCTTACAAAGGCTAGACCGAGCTAATCAGTTGATTCAAGATACACATAATACTTAAACAACCTGAAAAATTCCGATAAGCAAATTGGGTTACATTATAACTCAATACTAAAATGAGAATGCCAAATGCAATTCTAATTCTCAAAGACAAAAATATTACTACAGCTTGAATCCTAACCTGGTCAAAGAAATCTTAATTTACTTAATCTATCAAATAATCAACCACACAAAACTTATGGCATTATACCTATAGAGAATACAATTCTACAACTAATTAAATCACATAAAAATTAGGCAGTATGTCTATAGGGTAATACAATTCAACGTCGGCACATGATATGGCCTCTCATATATTTAGGCCTAATTGCGGCGCCAATATTTAACATGAACGAATGGGATTAATTGACACAGCAGAAGAATCATACACTAAAATGTTTGTTAAAGTCCAAGTCCGGGAATTTAATTTGATTCAGGCCCAGATAAATTTAATGAGTCTAAAGTCGGTAGTCACACAATCACACAAGTTCTGACAGTTTGAATGCAAAACACTAAGAAAAAGTTCACACAGATAAAGTTCCTGCTAACATAGAAAAACTTAGATACTACCACGTAAATTAACCGTGAAATACTTCTATGATACAGAAGACATGTGCTTTTTATACATTTACCAATTGCAGTCACACGAGTGCTCGCCAGACGGGCTGGTTACTAAATGAGGGAGAAAACTATAAAACATTCGTTACATTTATTAGCTCTATCCCTCCAACTCTTTGCCACACAAAAGGACGCTAAAATAACACTAGCATTCCACTTCAACTCCGGGAAAACACTCCTGTGAACTCGTCTCGGCCTATTTAGGCAAAGTACGCAAAACCGTACTGGGTTGATAGATAAGCATTCAGCCCAGCAGGGAAGAAGCCTCTAATTACCGAACGCCCGTCGTTCTCCCTTCCGTGAAGGTCACTAAATACATGCGACCACGCACATGAACTAAGGCTCGATAGGGAAATAGCACTTACAGTCACAGATGTCGACACCGAGAGCGTACGAAATAGCAACCATCTCCCGGTTGCTTCCGCTGGACTCAGACGCGCCGGTTCGTTCACGTTGACGGAGTCGCTCGTCAACGAAAACGCCGCCTGCGGTGCTTCTCCGCCGTGCACGCCTTGCTTCGATAGAGGAAACGGACGGCTCGCCACGTCGTCGCTTTTATCAGGCTGAGGGTCCGGGGGTCTCCGACCATTACGGGCGACTGCGAAAAGAACTTTCTTCTCCGGAGTCGGACCAAGATCCTCCTGATGTTTCCCTTCTGAAGTCCGGGTCGCTCTCCTCTTCTCTCTCCGAACCTCCCGCCAAGAAAGCTTCGCTGCCTCGTCACGAAGCCTCCCTGCGGCATCATTGGCTCTTGCGTGTTGGCTGGTGTGACGACACTGTCTGCCCCGCTCCTCCCCCGCCTTCGAACGGGTGAATATGCGTGAGCGGTAATAGCAGTCAGTGTCGCCGGAAATCACCCTTGGATTCGATTTCCGTGACAGAATGCTTACAAGATTTTTCTCGACAATGCTTTGCAATAATGATTTTTCTCTCCTGACGTTTATGGTAACTTTGATTAAGAAGGGATGAATAGCTCTAGCAGTGGAGAGAACATAGGCGGAATAGTTTAAAACATTTAGACGTGCGAGCATTTCATTTCTCATTTCGCGCGTGTTTGGAAAGATTTGTGTGAACGCTGCAATCGAATACGTAAATTTACATGCAGTTTTCGCCATTGCTGTATATAAAATATTACTGTAATATTAAACAACACATTTTTATATTCTTCTTTACAACGTATTTGAAAATCGTTTTACGAGTAATATTCTTGTTATAATGGTTATTTTGGAATTTCTTCCGTACACTGAAATGTTAACAAAATGGTACAATCCCTTCAATTTTTAAAGATATTAATTTTCTGTCATTTTCTTCCTCCCGTTATATATTAAAAACCAAAAGTTTGTTCAATTTCATTCAGATGTCTGTGGTTCTTGATAGATGTTTTCACTGCTGTCTTTGATTTAAACAGCCATTATTGATTGTATGAAATTTTCATGGTCTTCTCTTATATGATGTATATACAAAGCTTATAGCAAACAACCTTATTTATGATTTCCTAACTTTTTCCTGTTTAAGATAGAGACCTACTTCAAATTGCCAATTAAAAAATAAAAAGAGCAATGACTCCCCTTCAATAACAGTCCTTAATTGAAGCGTCGCACAGAGGATTATTTACAGATAAAATCTGGCCATATTCCGAATCATAAAGCTATCTGAGAACGATTAAAATTTATGGTTTCCTATAGTCTAATACTCGTTGCATTCCATAGTAGCAATTTTAACTAAATTCCGCCTTACTATCAATCAGGACTCGCACCATCAGTGGTCTCTATCTTGTGACCCATTAGATCAGAGTTTCCGCACCATTTTCGGCTCGACGAGTCCATTCAGACCTTGCGGACATCACATGCAAAAAGTTGATATATATTTTCACCTCGGCAACCAATAGATTCCATCTGCTAACCTTTTTTGTCACTTTGTATAGGGCTAAATAGCATAACAAGAGAAAATGCGCGGGCTTCAGGATGATGGAGATCACTGCATTGGATGGTTACGTGAGATTTGGGTCTTTGTACAGTGGAGCTCTTCCTTTTGAAGTAGTGGAAATATCAAGTATGTACTCTGATTATTAATACATAGTTGTATATTTAGAGCCGCTCTGAGCGTACTATAAGTTTGCGTTAAACCGCAAAATTCTGTGTGTAAGAGAACTTTAAAGTTATGTTAAACAAAAATGGGCGATTTTGTGGGTTGTTTTTTAGCGGAATCTTATAGCCCGACATGTAGGCTATACAAAAAAAGATTTCATATAAAAGTGGATGTCCAAAATTTTTTTGGATGCATTAATAATTAGAAACATAATTGCTACTTTCACAACTCCACTGTACAAATTCCCAAATCTCATGTAGTATACAAGGTGTGGCAATTAAATACTCGGACTAATATAAATACTCACAAACGGGACGTTCAATATGATTCAAAATAATCTCCACTAAACACAATATACTTTTGAGTGCGTTTGGACAAGATTTGTAAAACAACTTTTAAAGTCCTCGGACGAAATCCTCTTGATTTCCGACGTCGTTTTTCTCAGTCTTAAAATCGGGTACCTTTTTTAGCGTTTTTCATCTGCGGGAACAGGTAAAAGTCTGGAGGGACCAAATCAGAGAATAGGGTGGGTGGTTGAGCTCTGATGCTGTTTTGGCCGGAAATCCAAAGAAATCTAACAATTTTTCCCCCCAAATCCTCTTTTAAAATCTCCTTGTTGCAGCGTGAAAGAATCTAAGTTGAACCAATCAGGGTCGGAGGGGCTGTTTCATACGACTTTAAACACAGACGGCGTGAAAGAATCTTACTTCAACTAAACAGGGTGTGAGGGGAAGTTTCATACGATTTTTAACACAAATTTAGAAATTCCTCCGCAAGCCCAAATTTAGAAATGCCACATTTGCTCGTAAGTTATACCATGAACGTTATCCCAATCGGCGGTTGCCAAATACTAGAACATTTCAATTAGTAACTTTTTCCATTTAGCGACTTAATGGTGAACTTTGGACCACCCATTCTTTGGTAAAATATGTTCAGTTTGTTATTACGAATTGTGATTCGGCGGTCAGCAGTGATGATTTTCCAGACTTTCTCGGTAGTTTGGACGAGCTGGTCTTCCAGGGTGTGGGACATCTGAAAGAATGGCCATCCCGAAAGTGACCAAACCACTCGAACGCTCTCGTTTGGGATAGCGCATTGTTCCCGTAGGCAGTTTTCAACATCTTGTGTGCTTCCGTAGCCGATTTACCCAACTTTAGGCAGAATTTAATACAAGTCCGTTGTTTCATAATTTTTTCTCGACGATACTTGTTCTCATGTGTCGCTATAACCTGAACACATGTCTAAACGTGAACCCTTTATGCTACATTAATTATAATCGGTTTTAAGTAACTTCATGATTTGGACTTCTGACCAGCTTTTGTCTGTAAATACTCCTCTGTGCGCAATCATAGAGATTGATCATATGGTAGCTGGTTTGCCTTCGACCTATACGCCTTTAAGGCTCTCAGTGCAGATTAAGTCTAACATGACCCTTGAAGTTTTTCATAGTCAGTTTAGCCAAATCGATTACAATTTATTCTTTCAATGACAAGTACTGCTTTTGTCGATGGATTTAGACCCATTTAGAAGATGCCCTACAACTTGGCCCTTCAATAAGAAAAATATTGGATAAGGGAGATTATGCATAAAGGGGGTAGTGATAATAATATATAGTGTATTTTAACGCACCCATAATAAACATCTAATGACAAAAAGATTGAAATTTCTACCCTTTGAATAAAATGAATGTAAATTTACTTGTATAAAAGTTTTCTAATCTTATCTCTTGAAAATATAGAAAGGAAAAGTGTATCAAGACTCCAAAAATCTTTTAAAACCTATTTGAATTTATATTTCCAAACCATTGTGGCTATCAACTTTAATACGTCAATAATAATAAGTTTGACGTTACTATATCCTTATCATATGTTAAATCTCTTCATTCATTAAGTTTGATGACCATAAAATGGATTCAATTTATAAATTACTTCAATGATTAAAAATATATCATATTGAATTCGAATTATATCGTTTCTTTATTAGTGAGAAGGAGATATTGATGGTCATGGTAAAGTATATACTAATAGATGGACATATCATAATAAATTTCTTTGGATTATGTATAAGCCATTATCTAACGGATGATGCATTGATAAAGGCCACTTTATATGCATTTAAAATGATATATTACCCCATTAGTTTTCTGAAGCTGATGCTAGCCTTTTCACGCTTCTTTGACTTTTCCTTTTGTTTTCCTCTTTCCTTTAAATGAATTTATGCGGCGTTGATAAGATGTTGAATACTTGTCTAAGCAGTGAAGACGGAGAGCCCATTTGATGGAAACCAGATAAGACTTTTGGAAAATCATCTTGTAACACTCAGCGCAGGTGATTTTATCGAGGTTGAAAGATAACGGGCGAGAGACAAATCGAGCCAAGTCGCTGACGTTCATTCCGGTCCAATGAATTTCAGGGCGCCGTCCGAAGGAGAATGCGCTTCATTTGGTCTCTCGCCAACAGCTGTGAGATTAAACTTGATAATGTAAACGCAGCGAATATGAAAACCACTGACAGAACAGAACATTAACGACTAACCACGCCAACATCCACCAAGGGCGCCACATTCTATTCCATTAAAATTCAAGTTCACTTGCTGAAATATATTATCATATTTAAACCACGCAATTTTCATTATCTACTTGATAAAATATACAGAGTAATCAAAAGTTGCGGCCATCAAACTAAAAGTTGTTATAAATTATATTGCAGGTATTATAATTATACCTCCTAGCGCAAAATGGTACTATAGCTGTGCTAATAACGAGAAGAAACCCCGTCTTTCCTATAATACTCTGCAGTATAGCTTCGTTTATTGTTTGACAGACATGTTGTTTTTCCAAGAACAACGAGTTTTCATTGTTGTACAAATTATACGTTATTTCGCCTGTCGTTATTATGCACGTGTTGCAGGCGCGTTTCGTCGGAAATCTCTGGATTCTGCAGTTTCTAACAATTCGACGGTAACTAGAATGATCAACAATTTTCGGAATGATTCAGTTGCAGAGAGGAAGAGATCCGGGAGATCGGCCAATTTTCGACTACTACTTTGGAGATTTTATGTAACACATGGATTATCAGGTGTCCAAATCCTATTATTTTTACTGTTCACATAGCCACTGAAGTGAAACCACGCTTTGTCAGTGAAGAAATCTTATTAAGCTTTGCAATCCCATGATTGTTAACAAATGCCCGAAATCAAATATAGTATGCTCTGCGCTTTTCTTTATCCGGGTCCTTCAGTTCTTGTATCAGCCTCGGTGGCTCAGTGGTTGCGTGATCACCTTTGATACCCGAGGACGCGGGTTCGACCCCGGCCGAGGACGACGGGGATTTTTTCAGGGGGAAAATCCTGAGATCACGCACTTCCTTCGGAAGGGAAGTAAAGCCGTTCGTCCAATCGTTTGCCGGCTGCACGTTAAAGAACCCTTGCAAGGCAAAATTTGCGGCCCCTATAACGCCGTCCTGAAATGACCATGGCAGTTGAAAAGGACATTAATACCAAACAAACCAAACCAAATCAACCTTCAGTTCTTGTATACAGCGAACATGGTATGTAACTTCTTCGTCGTTTCTTGAGCACTTCCCTATGAAATCCCTGATTGCGCTGATAGTCTGTTCAGGTTTTTTTGTAGAAGATAGTTGTCATATTCTCTCCACGTCAGCCAGATTCTCTCTCAAATCTCTTCTTGTGTGCAACTCACAGATTAATACAGATGGTCAACCCGCCAATAATCACGTGATTAAATGTCCTGCAGCGCACCAGTGAGGCGTACAAGAACTACAAATGTGTCATCGGAAGTTTTGGAACAGAAGCCAAACCATTGCCAGCGATCGTCATCGGAGAAGATCGACGAAGAGGATGACGACTTGAGGACGATAAAAGCATAGATCGGCACGTGACTGGAGCCAGAAAATTGGAGTTTTGAAAGCGTCGGATGGAAACGAGCGAGGGAGCAATAACAAGGCTTCGAGGGTCTGAAACAACGTCGTGGCGGCAAAGCACCGATACGCCAGTGAACGAAAAAGGTAACTTCGACGACGGAGAGAATCCACCACTTCCGCGCGCAAGGAGGTTTCACGCTTATCCACTGAGTGGAGAAACACAAATTCCTTACGCATTAGCGGGGGCAGCGGAGATTCTCGGCCATATGTAAAACGGCCGGTTACCAAGGCAAGAAAAGAAGTCTTCAAAGCTTACAACGCACGAGAGTCCCTTCTCCTCCCTCCGACGGAACGAACGATGTAATTCGCCCGGGGGGATACCATTCCAGCGACGGCGAGAAGCAAGAACCGCTTCAACGACTGACGGCGGAGAATCGTCGAAGGATTCCTGTAAGCTTACGGACTCAATTTTCATAATCCCTAACCGTGCTACGTATTCAGTATATGAGCGAGGCAGCTGAAATTGCCGCTCGTTGTTTCGTCGAATTGACGACGTTGACTATTATCCCGAGTGATATTATCGGAATTTTCCCGTTCGGAGTATCCGCTTAGACCAGGGCCGTCCAAATCGTGCACGTCGCCCGCGTGCAACATAAAATGCTCGCGGGCAAAGCACACGGGCAAAGCCGAGGAGAGAGTACAAAACTCAGGAGGGGAGTGGATATAGTTTACCTACGCAGTGTTGCCTGACTTCAGGGGACGATTTCATTAAATGAGGCATTATTTCTTTTGCTACCAATGCTTGTTTGTTTTTCGTCTCTCGCATAACATGGCGCACATTCCGAAAAAGCAAAACATCACTGAACCAGTATTTAAACCAGAGTGGGAGAATCTGTTTTTTTTTTCATTGTTCACGGATCGGATTCTAAATGCTTAATATGCAATCGTGCCCTATCGGGAAAAAGAAAATACAACATTGAGCGGCATTACAACGTTTTCGATAAAGGAGAATTTGAAAACTTGGAAGGCGAAGGTCGACAGTCCAAACTGAATGAATTGAAGTAGGCACAGCACGATGGTGAATGTGATAACGAAGTAGGCTGCTATTCATCCCCATCCGTACTAAAGTGATGCATGTTTAACTAATTTTTTTAATACATCCTTTGATTATATCTAATATGGAAATCGTTGTTTATTTGCGACAGGGAAATGAGCCAGAACTGTGTTTTCGAGCCAGTTATAAAGTGGCAATTAACATTGCACGATCTGGGAAATCATTCTCTGATGGAGATATCATTAAGACCTGTTTGATAGATGTCGCCGGACTGTTGAGCCCTTCGGATGTTCCGGCATATCAAAAACTTTCATTATCCCGCAACACAATTTCGCGAAGGATTTCTGACATGGCTGATGAAGGAAAAAGCGAAAACTTTCGTAGCATTTTCAATCGCAATCGATGAATCCACTGACATATCTGATACTTCACAGTTGGTCTTGTATCTGCGTGGTGTTGACAAGACTTAAACGTAATGGAAGATTTAATACAACACAGAGCAAAGGGACTATCCATTCTACGAAAAATACGAAAAACAGGAATTCTAGGTGATATACCGGGACTTTATCTAAACTCTTGTTGACGACTTGCCTGAGATTAAAATGATATCCATCTTCGCCACCGGGAAACATCACTGCATACTTTTCCCGAAATTTTTCTTGCCCTTGACGTAGAAGCTTTTATACTATCTTGAAAACGAGCGTTCAATCATCGCATTATCAGCATCTCAGTTTCCAAAATATATACGTTCCCACAGAATATAGTCAAAATGTATTTTTAGGAAATGTTTGGATCTGCTGTGCTACCAAATAAGCTAGGTGATAACCACGACGTGGCTCGGACTTTTTTTTGGAATAAATTTTGATATATCTTAAAAATAAACACATGAAAACGCTTAGAATTAATACAGTAAAAATTCTTAATGAAAATTTGAAAAAAAATTTTTTAAAGGCTCACAATGGATGGACCTCTCCAAGGATGCCACTGCTACTCTAAATAATTTCTTACTCACGTAAACTTACTTTAGATGTACACTTGTTGCTGTTGCAATTTCCTTTCTTCTCTTGATGTCTTTAATCAAAACTTGGCCATTCATCTCTTTGTGTAGTCTAGCGATCGCCGATTCTTCTATTGACATGCTTACCATTTGCTCAATACAGCACGGAGCTGAAGGAGTGCTTCCTCTGTCGTCTTTCCACTCTTTCTCAATAGTCTGCTAACTCTCCATTATCTCCAGTTACTGATCATTTTTAAAGATTTTCAAGAAATTGTTAAGTACTAAGAACTCTCTTTTCTAAGAAAAGCCTGAATAACAGGAATTCTATGCATTGTTACAAATTGAAATTTATCTATATAGCACAAACTTTGCCTTTCATTGTTGGTCATGAGATATATATTGTTGATCCCTGCCTAGTGTTGGTGCATTGCGTGTTGAAACCGTTGTTGATACCTATTGTTGCACAAACTTTTCCTTGCATTGTTGTTCATGAGATATATATTGTTGGTCCGTGCAGAGTGTTTGTGAATTGCGTGCTGATACCATTGTTGATACGTATTGTTGCACAAACTTTGGCTTGCATTGTTGGTCATGAGATATTTCTCATTAATATGCCCTGCCATAACCATCAATATCGATTTTTTTTCGATAATTACTATTTTTCCGAAATCTGAGGTAGACAGTAACCTTCTTCATGCTTTGAAGGTCAAGTATGCAAAATTTAATCAAGATCGGAATAAAACTGTAGATTTGTATAAAAAAACAACCTACAAACAAACAAACAAACAAACCCACAAAACACTCTCCTTTATATATATAGAAAAAATAACCTAGCAAAGCGGTTTCAAAACAAAAACACTTTTGGGAACTGACAAGCAAGTAAAACGTAGCATAAACCAACCAAGGGAAGATTTATGAAGAAATATAAACATAAGCTAAGTTGAAAACTCTACAAGAGCTTAACAAATTGTTATAAAATCATATTGAAATAGACGCGTGTTGTTTTTCGAGTGGTTTGTGCAAGCATTTCGGTCGCTATCTTCTGATTTTGTTTCTCGGGTGAGTGAAAGTTTTTACACTACTTTCGTTGAAAGGTCATAGGCACGTTTTATGCAATAAGTTTTAACCAGCGTTGCATACAAAGGCTAGCCAAAGCAGGTCCATGTATTGCCTTCGGTGTGGTAGAGGTGATAGCCTCAAAGCAGGCTTATTTGGGTGCTGGTGCATCTATCCCGGACATTTGGGAGAGATGAACTTTTTTGGAATCTGGAGAGACTGTCCAGATTCATATATGTTTTAAATTAATACATAGAAAAATGTATGAATCTGGAAGTGTTTTCTAAATTGTACTGATTATGCAAACAAGTGTAACTCGTGTGAATAAAAGAAAACCAAGAAATATATAAAAAAAAAAGTAGGCTAGCCTACTTTGCCCAAAGCCTTTAGTAGGCTATACCTATTGTTGAGCGTTTTTAGTCATATTATTGTATTATTCATCCTGCTGTTACTTTTTTCTTGGTTCCTACATTAAAATAGATAATCTGCCTTCATTACATCGTTTTTCATTGTTGCTCTTGCTATTTAATGCAGATCCGTCTCTCCATATAGGGTGGTCCATCTAACCCATAGGGTCAGGGATAGATGCACCTCTAGCTCATTTTCGTTTTTCATTGATAACAAATTTGTTTATATCTGTATAGCAATTCTTTAAATATATGTTGTTCCTACTGGTCGTTGGAATCAGTGTACAAATTTACTTATCTAATTGTGAAAATACGGAAAATACGGCAGTTCAAAATAAGATGGTCCAACTCTCCCGTACTTACTCTCTTTATTTGTAAATTATGAATTAAATTTTTAAATAAAATTAACGAATATAATTTCATACTGTGTTTAAAGTTGTCATTTCTTATGTTAGCATTACTCAATTCACAATCGGAAATAATTTGTTTTATTAAATTGCAGAATTTTTTAATAAATTTTTCAAAATTAATTAAAAAAACGATCTTAGTAAACTGAACTCTATGAGTATATCTCATTTATTGCTCAAAGAAATACAGTGTGTCCCGTAAGTCGTGGTCGTAAATTTAATCGTATGCATATTCAATAGCAAGGAACCAAAAAACTCCCTATGAACATAGGTCGAACAACGCACCATTTCAGAGAAATGATGATGATGATGATGATGATGATGATGATGATGATGATGATACGTAAAGAAACTAAACCTCTTCCCCTTGCCATGTAAATTGAATGCCCTGTTCATGTAAATGGATGGAAGTAGATCTGGCTGACTCGTTGCCTGGACTGTGTTTGAGTGAAACTACATGGCAGCAGCAGATTACAGCAATGCCGAGTTGGCGGATTTGCATTTCACGTACGGTCAGGCAAATGGAAATGCAGCAGACGTGGCGCGTCTTTACAGAGACACGTACTCAAACCGACGACACCCTGATCGTCGCATGTTCATCCGTCTTCACCAGCGTTTACCCCCCGCGAAGGACGTCCGTGAACCAACCGTTGGGGCTGCTTCAGCGTGTGGAAGAGGATCCAACCACCAACACAAGACGGATCGTCATAGCAGAGGGTGTAATTCGGAACACTGCTTGGAGAATTTTTCACGATAATGGTCTCTACCCATACCTATTCAGAGGGTGCAAGCCTACGTGCACAAGGTTATCCTCCACGATAACGATTCTGCAGGTGGTTGTTTCGACAGTGCATTAGGTGTCCTCTGTTTCGGACGTTCATTCTGTTCACTGACGAAGCCTGCTTCACTCGTGATGGGATCATTAATTTCCACAGCTATCATGAGTGGTCTTATGCTAATCCTAACGCCATCAGAGAAGCACATTATCAGGACCGATTTTCCGTCAGTGTGTGGACAGCTGTAATAGGGGATTGTATCATTGGCCCGTTCATCCTTCCGCAGAGGCTCACAGGAGCTGCCTGTCTCCAATTCCTGCAACAGGATTTCCCTGAGTTATTAGAAAATGTGCCTCTTGCGATTCGCCAGCAAATGTGGTTCATGCATGATCAGGTGGTGCACCCGCTCATTATCAACAGGCTGTGCGGAATCACCTGACTGTCACCTTTCACCACAGGTGGATTGATCGGGATGGACCACGTGCATGGCCTCCTCGATCTCCGGACTTGAACCCTTTGGACTTTTGCATCTGGGGCTATCTAAAAGAGCACGTGTATGCGCAACTGTGGATTCCCTGTGCCATCGCGTGGAGAACGCCTTTGAGAACATGCGAGAGAATGCTGGTCATTGCGAACGTTTGCGTGCTTCTTTGAGGAGAAGAGCTGAAGCATGCTGCCGTGTTCAGGGTGGACATTTTGAGCATTAGCTATGAGTTCAAGGTACACGAGACACTACCAAAGGAATACCTGTACAGGTTGTTGCTCCATTTGTCAAAAAAGTCATTCTTTCTTGGAAACGGTACTTTGTTCGATCTATCTTCATAGGGAGTTTTTTGTTCCTTGCTATTGAATATGCATACCATTAAATTTACGACCACGACTTAGAGCACACCCGGAATATCTCATATATTTCATAAACGGCGTGATTAGTGGCAATATATGAGGTGCGTTTAAGTTCTAAGGTCTCCTAATTTATTTTTGAAAAACTATTGACCCTAGAAAGCTGAAACTCCCGTCATTTATCCACATAGTCAACCTCGAGCCGTACACATTTTTCACAACGCTGACGCCACGATTGCAACGCCGCTGCAAACATTTCTATTGTGATCTGTTTTGCCTACTGAAAAGCTGCTCGATAAGCAGAAGCTTTATTCCGTTCTTGCATAAGCGATTTTCCAGTAGACAAAGCTGGTTCTTAAAGAAGCTAACCTGTTCATGGGACCTCTATAATCCAGCTTTCCGATATTGTCGTTTCTGATAAAGCAACAAAAGATTTTTATGAATAAAATTTCAAAGTATTTAAAAAATTGCCAATGTGAATTTTACTTTAACGAACCAATTAGAACATAAAGTAAACAGATCATTTTTTTTAACCAATTAGAATTTTGTAATGAAAGTTAATATGAAATTAATCCTCCCGAGGAAGGTATAGGAAAATAGCGGAAGCCTATTTTTAGCACATTTTCTATATATAGAAATGTGCTCATGTGATCGGTTTGTCCAGCTGTCCGTCTGTCCGTGCATCTGTCCGTGCATCTGTTTAACCCCCCCCCCCCCCATTTTTTAATCGAAAAATTGGCTTTCTCGAACTTAGTATTTAGAAAATATAAAAGAGCTATATTTTCTTTCGTTTCTCATCATTTCCGATCGAATGATATATGAAATGCCATATGTTGCCATAGTTCTTAAGACCGTGACTGCCACCCCCACAACACCGATCCCATTGGGACAATTTGGCCCAAACTTTATAGTAAGGTAGAACTTTCCTAGAGGAATCTGCATATCGAATTTCTAAATATCTAAATACACGTATTTTGGTCCCCTCTAATTCCCACCCCCAAAACTCCGACCCCAGTGGGCTAATCAAAACCAATCTAAATAGTGCACATGCCCGAATTTCAACCTTCTACTTCAATATATGTGGAAATTTTGAAGGGGATAGACGGACGGACATTATAAAACCAATAAATAGCTGCATTCTTCCGCTACTTAATAACAAGAAATTAAGCCTCCCGAGGAAGATATAGGAAAAGAGCGGAAGCTCTGAGATCATCTATTTTTACTCTTTCATCTGCACTTTGTAACCCCCAATTTTTTAAAGTAAAAATTGATTTCTTGAACTTAGTATTTAGAAAATATAAATGAATCCTGTCTTCTTTCCTTTCCCATCATTTTCGATCGAATGATATATCACACGCCATATGCTGCCATAGTTATAAAAACCAAGTGACTACCTCCCCGACAATTCCGACCCTATTAGGACAATTTGGCCCAAATTTCGTATTAATGTAGATCTTGCCTAGAGGAATCTGCATACCGAATTTCACTCCTTTACATACTTAATTACACGTATACCTTTTGGTTCCCTGTAATTTCCACCCCCGAAACTCCGACCTCAGTGGGCTAATCAAAACCAAATTAAATAGTGAACAAGCACATGCCTATAGTAATCTACACTCCGAATTTCAAACTTCTTCAAAATATGCGGAAATTATGAAGGGGATAAACGGACGGACAAACAGGCAGACGCACATTGTAAAACTAATAAATAGCTCCATTCTTCCGCTACTTAATAATAATACTGGGCAAGAATGGATTTGCTTCTTAGGTGAAAGCACCCAATCTGAATGAATTTATCGTGTTGAATATGAATATCACATTGAAAAAAATTGACTGGCTTTCGTATTGTCCGTTGTATAGGTGCTATTGGAGAGGATTAACTACAGCAAGTAAGACAGGCGGATCTGTGCTGACTTATATCAGCGTCTCTGTCGATGGGTTTGCACCAGGGATATACAAAGCACGGCTGTTATTTTGTCTATGGGACAGTAGAGCAATCGATTTGCACTCCATCAAGAAAGGCTGCCTCCCAGAGCATCATTTAAGCCTGGAGAAACGATTGCACAGCAACCACTATTGGAAGAGCTACACATAATCATCATTCCTCCTTTACACTTCAAGTTCGGCCTTGTAAAAAAACTTGGTAAAAGCCATGGATAAGAATGGACCAGCGTTCAAGTACCTGCATTCAAGTACACATTACTAAGACACCGTTGCCGATTCAACTTTTTACTTCCTTGTTCTTAGTCGTGGTCAGCACATTGAATTCATTAAGAAATTACTATTTTCATCTCGGAAGCATGAACTTTTTGAAATTCTGTTGCTCAGTGTTATTATTAACTTTCAATATAAAACTCTAATTTGCTCATTAATTTAAAATTCACAACTTATAATTTTTTAATCATTTGATCATTATTAAATGGTTGAGGAAAAAAAATTATTTTTATTCATTCATTAATTAACGTATATCATAACTAATAAGGATTTTATAATTCTTTATCTTGATTTACTTAAATGCAAATTTTGGTGAAATTCTACGAAATTTTATATCAAATTATATTTTATGTAGCTCTTCCAATTAATAATTCAAGCGATGTTTTAATTTTAATACTATTACAAAAAAGAAAGAAGAAAACCAGATTGAAAACAATTCTAAAAGCTGCTTTTCTAAAAATCTTTAAAAAAATATAAAAATATTCACTTTTAACGGTCCAAAGCGCAGAGGAGAATGAACTTCGCTATGAAGTTTTTTTATGGAAAGTTACAAGTATCAAGCACAAATACAAATTTAATGGAATTCTAAATTTATTAAGATGTAAGTTTCTTGCAAAAAACTGATTTCCAAACATCAAATTGACTCATGTAAAAAGTTTAAAATTAAATTGCGACGTATGTTTCGTCTTGATTCATGATTAATGCACAAACAATACGAAACATCTTTCCGAATTCCGCTGCACAAATTTAATACAATTTGAGAAATCGATTTCAAAGGTTACTACAGCTTTTGCCAAATAATACTTGTTGTCGAAAGCATGACAATCCTCGTATACAGGATAGAATTAACTTTTACGACGTTTGTTCATAGAAGGAAGTAATTTATATCTTATTTTTGTTAAAACATAGTAACTTATTCATTGTAACTCTTTACTATTTGGTACAACCAATCTTGTGGAGAAGAATATTAAATTTACCAACTAGCTTCGGGTTGACAGCAAGTAAATGAGAAGTTGAAAGCGTGGCTTATAGCCATCGATTCCAGGTGAATGATTTTGGATCAAGGGTGAAACGCTCGTAATTGCTTCATCAGCATACATTGATTTCCATTGCACAAGCTATTTTATTCACAATTGATCGTGGAATTCGGTTGTAAATAGCGCCTTCCTCTTTGCCTGCAAATAAAAGTTTTTATTTTTCTGCCGCGCCTATTCGTCCGATTTTTTCCTCTTTAAGATTCTTGTTTTCGTTTCGAAAAGCGATTCAAAGGAAATCGTTGTTTCCTTCCACCATTCAATCCCGATCCGATGCTTCTCACCCATTCTTCTTTGTCGTCTCTCACTCTCTGTGTGTTTCTATCATTTCCATTCCAGTCGACTGAACTCCTTCCCAAAGTAAACCACTAAGAAAAGAGGAAAACAAAACGATTAAGCCTAAAAGATTCACCGCGGGAGCCTGAGCCCTTCTCAGTTTTGTTTGCTCAAAGAGCGGCTTTCCATTCACTTTGTGTGGGCGTTGAATGGGCGGAGATTCTAAATTTCCTTTTGAAAATAAACGAAGATTCTTTATACCTTATTATCTTTGCTTTCCGTTTATTTTATATGGGTAGAAGGAGAGGAAGCATTAAATGATTTATATTGTGCTTAGCTTCAAGAGGCTTGTAGATCTTGTTACTTACTCACAGGGATTGTTAGAATTTGCAAAATTGGGGAAATAAAGCAGATCAACCGAAATGCATCTTAGATACAAAACATCAAATCCCCATTTTACAAGCTTACAGTTTCCTGGGAAAGCAAAGAACAAAAATAATGGCGCAAATAGAATTGTAATTTATAGAGCACCAGGAAATGGGGGACAGCCTTTAAGTCTCTGTTTATCGTACTTCTTGATCCTTCTTAAAATCGCACACGATGCAATATATGTGTCACTTCTGCCACCTCTCCCGTAATGTTATAAAGGTGACTTTGTTTGGAGATGGTAATCCTCAGGGTGAGGAAACAAATAAAATCCTGATGAATCTCTTGGCTCATGTGCATCATCTTTGAAGGGGCGGTTCTTTCAAGCAAACTGAAATTCTTTAGGAGAAACTACTAATTTTCGAGAAGGAATCAATATTGAGCATCCTGAAACTAGCCTATATGAGAATATGCATCTTTTAAGTTCCAGCAGGAGATTCAATTTAGCTCTTGTTTTAATTAAATTTAGAAGATGAAAGAATAAAGAATGACATTCATGTAATGCAATCTCGTCATTTTAGAGAGTTTGCGAAAGTGACTTTAACGTTAGGAATTATGAATTAGAGCTCTAATTCCTAACAGAAATCGTAACTCTAACGAAAAAGTACAAATTACAGTTATTTTCGAAAAATAACGCAGCCAATCCAAAAAAGTGCCATTACGGTAGCACATACGCATTCATAACAGAACTCATCGGGATAATCCATTAGTATTAAAGTAGATGCCTCCATCATGTACAGGAAGTGACAGAAAGTGGTATGTCACTTCCCGATTTATAACTTATAATTCGTAATTTGTAATTTATAGCATAAACCTGCCGCAGTCATTTTTTGTTACAATTTATGTTATGTTATGTATAACGTAACAGAATAATCGTAACTCATAACGTGAGTCACTTTCGCAAACTCTCTATTCAATGTGACGATTCAAACTTATGAATAATAACTGCACAATAAAGTTTTTGCCTTCCGCAAAAATATGTAGAGGAAAGTGACCAAAAGCGGACCCCGTTACTAAAGTGGGGTCCCTCAATTTCTGCTATGTACGATGCAGCAGAATAGCAGTGAAAGGTTGAGGCAGTAGCTTATGGAACTGCCGACAAGAGAACCAGCGCCCCAAACTGTTTATTCAATCTGTTGTTTTTCAATGGCGTTATTATTTGTTTATGTTTTTATTTTTTTTATTTTTTTTGGTGTTTTTCGGAACTTTTTTATGCTCCTCAGTTTCAGGTGTTTTGTGCCAGGATTTTGAAATTGAGTGATTTAATTGTTATACCTACTTATTTCTTATTAAAATAGCTACGTATTATTTTGAAGCAGTTAACATGCGTAGTTATCGGGCCCCCACGCAATTTCAAAGCGAGCCTCCATATATTTTATGATTACTTATTCTCAACTTCTTGGTATTCCATTGTAGGATCCAAGGTTTACACTATAAAAATTTTCTAGGAATATTTTTTTTATGGAAGATGCCTGTGAGGTAGTTGAACACCTGATATTCATTAAAAAATTATGAATTTTATGTTGAAAATCGTGTGCCAAACAGGAGAGTACTTTTTTTCTTTTTTTTTTTTTAGGGAAGCCACAGGAAAATTCAAAAAAGTGTATGTACTGTAACGTGCCCTGGAAGAGTTTTCTTCTGGGACGAGTACACGTTGAAAAAATCAAGGACAAGCAAAAATCCTGAATAGTTACGGATTTGTTTAACCTCAATCTTGCTTTAGGATATTCATAAGAGATGCTTTATTGATTAGTTGCTGATTAATTACCAAGGTATCTCTCAAATAATTCTGAAAATACATATCCAGGAAACTAAAAAGGAAATTACATTAATGTGTAATACCTAAAGGAATAGTCTCTACAAAACAACGTTAAATAATCTATCAGATTTGATTACAGAAGGGACGTCAGTAACAAACTTATCTTTTAACCGAGACGAGACGCTTAAAAGATTCTTTACGCTGTCCAACAAAAGAAAAACTGGGCGTGTCTAATTAAATTTCCAATTTCAAAGTAAGTAAGTAAGTAAGTATTGTTAGACATTGCTAAATAAAATTAACAACATTTAACAATTGAAATTGAAAATATAACTGGACACGCCCAGTTTTTCTTTCGTTGGACAGAGTATAGTTGCATTGTAAAAACGGATAAATCAGTGGAACCTGTACTTTTTTTACGGATTTAAACTGCTACTACGGCGCAAGACGGGTTTATACAGCTCAGGGGATCTACAAGCGGGACGAGAAAATTTGTTGTCAACCGCTGCTGGTAAGGAGGGGTAGGATTTAGGGCAGGAAATGGGTAGGAAAGGTTAGTAAAGGTTAACACTAACTATACCATCAACAGGAAAACAGGTCCACATCCAAGGCCTAGTTCTTCGGTATTTTGTTAGACCTTCACGGATCCCATCTAGAACTGGAGTAGTAACCGTAACATCTTGTCTGTGGTAGACTCCGTCAGTGAAGTTCCTAAAACTAGATGCATAAAATCAAAAGTGGTTGCAAGATCCAGAAAAACGACACGGTAATCTCAACAACTATAATAATCGTTAATTAAAATCATCTGGTTAAATAATTGTTGCTCGCTGTGTTTCAACTGGACAAATCGTTTTACTTTCATATTAAGAGTTTGATGTCTTTCAGAAGAATTCATACGTAATTATTCATTAACTTCGGACGAAAACCATCGTTCCTTTTTCAGGTGTTAGTCTACGAACAAGAAAAGATACGGACGTCACGTCAAAAAGTCACAAAACCAACTCCGCTCCTATATTTTTGATTCCGTCCGCTACTCAAGATAAAAAAATTAGTTGAGGCATCTTTATCCAACGACAAAATGGTTTTAGCATCAAAATGTTAAGAGCAGTAGCGGCTCGTGACTACAATAAGTGCAGGGACACAAATACAAAATTTCAGGTTCTTAGGCCTTTTCGTACAAAAGTTATAGCTTGATTTGTATTTGGAGCCTAGCGGCCCTTGCCGAGGCCTCAGAGGACTATATCAGTTTTAGTGTGTAATAGCTAAAATTTTAAGCAACACATTATAAATAGAAAACATTTTAGATTTCTGTACTTCTGGTTTTAAATTTATAGCTTGATTTGAGATTGAGGCCGCAAGGCCCCTGCCAAGAGACTTATAGAATTTCTAACATAGATTAGCTAAATTTTTAAAAACCACACTATGATTAAACAATATTTCAGGACCGTAGGCCTTTCCGTTCAAATTTTATAGCTTTAATTGTATTTGAGGCCGCCAGGTGCCCGGAGGCCTATAGTAGTCTCCTTGTGCTAAAAGCTTTGCCTAACGGAAAATACGAAGCACAAACAAGCGTCGTGGCGGTCATTCGGCTCGGAGCAGATTCAGTGCCACGCTTAATTGGGTGCAGCGTTTATTTTGCTATTATAAGCGATACGTATTGGCAGCATTGATAAATTGCCTATAATTTTTAAGTAACACTGTAAAAATATAAAACTTCAAGTTCTTAGGCCTTTTTATTATTCAAATGTTAGAGCTTATTTGTGATTTGGACTTCAGGGCTCCAGTGGAGACCTAAGAGCCTTATAACAATTTTTCGTGTATATTAGCTAAATTTTTTAATAAATTACTATAAGTATACAAATTTTCAGATTTCTAAGCTTTTTCGTTTGTGTTTAGGGCCCCTGCCAGGGCCCCAGAGGACTATATAAGTTTTAGTGTATAAGAGCTAAAATTTTAAGTAACACACCATCAATATGCAAGAATTCAGATTTCTGGACTTCCGGTTCAAAAGTTATAGCTTGATTTGTGACTGGGGGCTCAGGGCCCCTGTCGAGACCGAAAAGCCTTATACCAGTTTTTAGTGCACATTAGTTAAATTTTTAAGTAATTTTCTATAAGTAAACAAAATTTCAGATTTCTAGACCTTTTCGTTTGAAAGTTGTAGCTTTATGCAGACTCAATTTCAGTCTGCTTCATTAAATCATATGCAGACTCCTCAAAGAAACTTTTAACTCGGTCCTGAAAAACCTCTTACTCTGGAACACAACCAACCTTATGTCCCTTAATTTAGAAAAAACCGTATATATCATTTTCCATCAGTGCAACAGAAGACTTGATGAGAACGAATTGTCGCTAAACCATAATTCTCAATAGATTAACTCGTCCAAATCCTTTAAATACCTAGGAATTCACTTATCCCATAACCTTTCCTGGGATGCTCACATCAATGCATTAGCTTCTAAACTAAACCAACGATTAGGACTTTTTTCTCGTCTTCATTTCCTCCCCCTCCCCAAAATCCATCTTTTACTGTATAATGCTTTAATCAACTCCTCCCTCTCATAAGGCCTCCTTTTCTGGGGATCAACCACTAAATTTAATTTATTACGCTTCTTTAGACTTCAAAAATGGTTTATATGCATTTTGCTAAAAGTTGTAAACCTACCCCAGTCTCTCACCTTTTTAATTCCGTGGGCACAACTCCCATACAGCAACTTTACAATATTAACCTAGCAACTTTTATATACAAAGCCCTCAATAATTCCATAGTTACTACCCTCCCCCAACAGTTATTTACCACTACTAGAACCCCTTATAACACATGAAACTCTGATTCCCTGCCAATCCCTCACATAAGACGGAACTTCCAACTCAAAAGTGTCTCCATCGCCGGGAATAGACTCTGGTCCACATTACCCCTAGCTCTCCGTTCAACACCAGCACTGCCACTTTTAAATACCGTCTAAAGAAATATTTTTAACATTCCCACCAAACTAACTTTCTCCTCCTTTCCTCACCCTTTCCCTCCTTAAAATTTAACTTTTAATCATCAAATACTGTTTCTTTGCTCCCCACCCAGGGATCTACCTCGTCGGCCCCCGCCATACTGGCCCTGGGTGGACGACTTGTATCTTTCTTTATAATAAATAAATAAATAAAATAAATGGTTTTATTCCATGCTTTTTCCTATTTTTTTACTTCGTAGTTTTTGTCTGTACATATCAAATACGAAATGGGAGCCCGCTTTTATACCTTGTCTCAGCTTCAGGTGAGAGTGACGTCACGAGTGAAGCGGTTATAGTTCGCCCGCATGAAGAAATAGTTCGAATAATTTTCTGTATAAAAAGTTCAAAATTCTTTCTGGAATCATATTTCATATTTTTCTCCTCGGTATAATAAAAAATCGGCGAATAGAAAAGCCATTTGACGAAATTTAAAAAAATTAAATAAAATGAAGTCAGTCTGTAGTCGAGATTACTTGATTGTAAAATGGCGGCGTCTCTTGTTCCTGCGTGAAAGAATTGTGTCAGAAATGAAAGATGATAGTTTTCACGAAGAGGATTAAAATACTTTAAACATTAATTTAAAAAAATGATATCTGCTAGACACCATCTACTTTCGAGAAGCCACGCGATTAAAGAATGGTGTAACGTAGCATAGAATAGCCTTAGAATAACTTATTCTTTAACGGCGGAAGGATACGATGTTGTGCACTATGTCTGGTAAGGGACCTCATTCCATGACGTCACTACTCAACTGAAGCTGAGACAGGGTATACTCACTTTCCTCTAGTATTGACTAATGTTTGTATGGTTTAATCAAATATGAACTTAGTTTTACTCCATCATGACCGTTTCTTAGAATTTCAACTAGTTGTTACCCGCGGCTTCGCCCGCCCGCGCCATCTGTTGAAGGGAATTACAAAGAGAATCCCAGAAAGTGGGGAAGGAGGGGGGGTCGTAGGGGGCTGATTTTTGGCGATAGAGCAGGTCCTTTATTGATAAGCCTGCCCTGAAAATTTCAAGTCGCTAGCTCAAACCGTCTAGGAGGAGATAGAATTACAGATAAATAAATAAATAAATAAATACACGCAAGAGTTTTAGTATATAGATTTTATTCTCTAGTGGAGAAAAGTTCCTGCTATATGAGCATTTCTGATGTCCGAGTGCTTCCATTTGCTATCAAATATCATAAAAAAGTTTTTCAATTCTTGAAGTATTGCATTTTTCTATGCAAGAAGAACAGTCTTAACATTAAGGGCAGTAAATTCGTAAAGATTGACCTAAGCGAAACGCCTATATCTCAAGTAAAATGAATGGGTCATTTGAGCCCTTAGTAAATCCTCCCACCCTTTCTTATTAAAATAGGGTAATGAAGATATTTGCAACTGGACAGAGAAGGGCTTTTGCATACATGAAAGCATAGACTTCAGGTTGTATAGGGAGTGCAAGTGACTACGTCACAGCTGACGTCATTTGCGCGATGAACGGGCCGAGAGCCTAGGAAATGGGATCGCTGGTTCCAAACATTGGAACGACGCAATATACGTACTAGTAACGTTGAAACGGGCGGCCAGTAAAAATGACATCTCTTAAATTATTATGTTAATTTGTGTAATTGATACTATTATTAAGACATTTAATCCCATTATATAATTTATACATTAATATTAGAACGCTTTTTAATCACTTTTAATCACTTAGCAAAAGAATGCCATCGTTCGCGGATCTTTCTTTCTTTGGGAAAACGATAGATGTCTAAATCGCTGTTTTGGCTCCTTCTTGAGCAGTGAGGAACTGAACAATTTCACATCTTAAATGTGTTATAAACACTGGGCTTATACAAAGCGATTTTATTCCATCCCTACGTTGGAACCATGTTAAATCCCGAAGCGAGAAGATTTGTTTGGAACCAAATCGAGTCACGTGACTGAAGAATTCCAAGGACTGACGTCATATTTGCACTCCCTATAGGAAAGAACAACCGCTAACCACAAAAACATTTAAGATATGAAATGCCGGATTGATATTTCGATGGCTATGCCGCTAACCTTCGTTTGCGCTCCAGGGGCCCCACCTGTCGGTCTATGACCATACCGGGCCCTTGGGGCGCTAATCATTAATTGTAATTAAAGTTAAATTAAATAAATAAATAAATAAATAAATAAATTATCAACGGCAAAATTGAGACTGACCAAAAATTATCGGAATCCGACAATTTTTCGATACAATTATCTACTGTACAATCTTCACCTCAGGCATAAGCTTCTTAAGAGTAGAGAGGATTCCACAACTCTAACTCCTGAAGCAACTGCCCTTAATTATATTATTTTAACTTATGTTCCAAAACTTTCAAAAAATTAAAGACCTTATAGAGATTTTAGCTGCTGCAATTTAAGGACTGCATTCAAACACGGGAATAGTTTAAAAGCACTTATTAGAAATCTTAAAAATATCATTTCACTTCTGGAAAAGTCGGAAATCTATCTACTTAAATGTGATTTTTGTGAAACACGTTTTACTGTTTAATAAAAAAATGTGTAGACCTGTAATGATGTAAAGCAGAGTTAATAGCACTCGTCTTTGTGGATCCTTTCCACTATGTTTATGGAGAAAGATCTGAATCTGGCGTTATTCCAATTATCCATATTTTTAAAAAATTAGAAAATAAGATTCTAATTTATTTACAGAGCAAACATTGAATTATTTAAAGAATTTGAAACTACAACAAAAACTAATTAAAAAACAAATTCGTAAAATTTCACAAAATGGCATTTAATTAATTAATTTTATGAATTTTAATTAAACTTGTCATTTTGTGAAATTTTTACGAATTTGTTTTTTAATTAGTTTTTGTTGAAGTTTCAAATTCTTTAAATAGTTCAGTTATTCACTATACAATTATTATTATTGTTATTCCAATTGAACTGTTGCTAGATTCGGTTTAATTTTGAATGCAAGCAGAATCAATGAGAAATAAATTGGTATGGCGGAATGGTACATTCGCACAGGCCTACCACGAGATAATGATACGGAATCAAAAAAAATTACGGGGCTGTGCTGGGAGATGGCCGCTAATTAAATCGTAGAATACGTCTTGAGGCCACATGGCGAATAAGAAAAAAAAATTTGTGCAACACAATTCAAAAAATTAATTTCTGATATAAAATGTTCACACAAAAAAAGTACTTGATTGAGATTTGGTCATTATCGGGGGCCACCTAAGCCTGGTTCGTCGTCGTTCGTGGCGATCGCAACAATCTCGCCTTACTATCATTTTCAATTGTCGAATCAACATAGGGGTTAAAGCATATATTCCGTAGCAAAAAAATTTTTTTGCAGCAAACAACGCACAGGAATTGTTTGTTCTTGAAACTATTCCTGCAAAATACGAGTAGCTTGCCGCATTTTCACTTGAAAGAAGCCATCTCCATTGCGATACACCCTCAACATGATTGCATGAACTTGATCAGCAAAGATATTTATGTATGTTCTGATATTCAGACGTTTTTCTACACAAATTAAAGGACCCATATTATGTCAGGAAAATATGCCCCAAACCATGATTGCCCCCACGAATGATTGTACTCGTGCATGTGGGGTCCATGCTTTCATGCAGTTTCCGTCAAGTTCTCATTCTGTTATCTGCATCATGGAACTGAAAACATTGTTCATCAGACCACATGACTTTATTCCGATGCTCAACTGTCCAATCCTTGTGTTCCTGTGCGAGTTGGAGACGTTTTATTTTGTTAACTGCAGATAGCAACGGTGTTCGAACTGACCTTCGGCTCCCATATTCCATTCTATGCAGCGTATGGCGAACAGTGCGTTCAGAGATCATTTGAGAGGAACCCTGATAAAGATCTGCGGTAATTTGATGCGCTGTTTCCCTTCTGTTGTCTTGTACCAATCTTGCCACTCTTCTTTCTGCCGGAACATTGATGGCCACAACTGACACGTTCAGACCCAGTTTTCCGGAAGACAGTCCAGTCTGTACAATTTAACAGCAGCTGCCCTTGAACATTTAACGAATGCAGCCGTTTTGCTCCATGGCTCCGAGCGCCAACAATCATCAAAAGCTGCTAAATCGTATCGTTTACCTACAATCTTCTGAAACAAATCACTTCCAATGTCATGGTAAACAACCTGCTGGCCTATTTACACTAGTCCGGCTCTTTAGCAACTTCAGCGCGAAATCATAGCTAATTTGCCTACAAACATCAGGTGGTCATAATAATCTGGCCACTCAGAGAAAACACTTCCTAGTATAGATACCACTAGGGGGTGGCCGTTGCCTGGTTGTCTCGTCGGTTGGCTTGCCAATCGATGGAGTTCAGCAACTTCAGGCGCGGTCAGCTGCTGGTTGGGTGACGGCCTGGGCTTGAGGGCCACCGCTGGCGGGACAGCTATTTGGGGCGCGGCTGTTGGGGGACTTTGGTCTGACCCATTTGCCGATTGACCATAGGATGAGGTAATGTAAGAACCTTGCTATCTCTTAACATAATGTATCCAGAAGGATTAGTGAAATATAATTTACATGTCCATAATAAAATGAAAGGACTATATCTTTTTTGTTTTGTCACGATTAATGTAGCAGTTGGTGACAGCCTCTGGTGTTCCAGCAGTTGGTGACAGCCTCTGGTTCGTTTATCCCCAGCAGCTTTTCCATCATGAAACCCCCCGTGCTTCGGAGGGCACGTTAAGCCGTCGGTCCCGACTGCTACTGTCATCTCGTAGCAGTCGTTATTCATGGGATGGCGCAAAACTCCCTCGTAGGAGTAGGTGCCGCAGATTATCGCTTGCGATAATCTACCCTCTGTACCAGATAAGATAAGATAGATACCACTACACCATTGTACAAAGCTTTAACAATACAAATACCATTGATATCAGCGTCGATCAGTCGTTTATAGTTAGACCAGTTTGTTAGTATATGTTCACATTCGTTAAAGAGTTACATTTCAAAAGATTGCAAAAACGCCTGGTCTCCAATAACTTATAATACCATATTTTTGAATAGTTTTATATTTGTTCTACACAGCATGAAATCTTTCACACAGGACTGATGAAAGTGATGGAGCTAAGATATAATACTTCTGTTACCTGGGTGCTTCAGGTCCTTCTCAAAACAAAATCTATCACAAACATTAGGCTACACGAATATCCAAATTCATTGTTTATGAATATAGAAGGAAATATGAATTCCGTATCCCAAACTTTCGCATATACAGGGTGAGGCATTTACCTTGAGACAACTGAATATCTCGGAAACTAAACATTGTACAAAAAAATGTCCAAACTCAAAAGTGAATTATTTCGCGAGAGAAATTCATTAGTTAAAAAATTTCCCCTCCCCCTTGTGAGGGGGACTGGGGTGAGGGGGTAACTTTGAAATCTTAAATAGGAATATCTATTCTTAATGGTATATTCAGATTGTACACAAAATTCGAGAAATGTTTTACTCTTGGTGTTTTTTCAATTGATCCAACCGTTTAGGAGATAGAGGCCCTGAAAGTGATGAACTTTTAAAGTTTGAACCCAGTTACACAGACATTTTTATTTATTTTTTTATTTTTTAGAAATTCAGACAGTGGGATTCTTAAACTATATATTGACCATCTTTTATGGAAATGGGCTAAGCTTTTTTAGAGAAATTAATTTTTTTTGAAAAAGTATAGAAACGGCAGAATGGCAGAAACATTCATTTCAATGCTCCAAATACAATATAAATGGCCTGAAGAGCTTCCTCTTATTGAAAAATACAATTTTCTTTTTGACGTAGAATACTGGGATGCCACGCTTAAATCGTGAATGTCACGAAAATGTTGATCACGAAAACCATAATAACTTCAAAACTATTAATGATAGAAAAATGAATAACATTGCATTCGATAGTATAGAAAACAAAGCATGCTTTAGACTTTCACCGACTTCATGCTGACGTCATCGGCTGATGCAATCGAAGTACAAAGTTGAGTCTGAAAACCTGTTCTCTGGCGGAGATTAATTTAGTCTCGCTCTGGCTTCCTTTGTGATAGCACGACATTTTAGGTGTCATTTGTTTTATCTTTTTGCGCTTTATAAAATAGCTTAAAAATTAAACCTCAATATTTAATAGTATCTAGGATATCGGCCTTCGAATTGTGGAAATTTTGCAAAAATTACAGAATTTCCAAGTTTATGAATAATAAACGCCAGAAAAATTATAGAAAACATCACAGGTAAACAGATCGAGAAATGGGGAATCCATGAAGACCTAGATGTCCGATGTTGAACGTCTACGGGCTCAGCAGGAACGACTGAAAGTTGGGTCGTGGCGACGCCAAAGTGAACAATAGCCCGATACGAATACGCCAATAACTTCCACTGCTCAGTTCGACGCAAATAACATATCTTATGATATAAACGTTTCAACACCGAGTGATAAAATCCAACCTATGGAGGTCTATAATGAGCCATAACCGTCAACATAAGCAGCATCTTCGTCAAATGCCAGAGCGATATACAGGGTGAGGCATTTATCTTGAGACAACTGAATATATCGGCAACTAAGCATTGTACGAAATAATATCCAAAATCAAAAGTGAATTATTTCGCGGGGGAAATTCATTAGTTAAAAAATTATCCCCTCCCCTTTGTGAGGGGGGCTAGGGGGAGGGGGTAACTTTGAATTCTTAAATAGGAACCCCTATTTTTAATGGTATATTCAGACTGTACACAATATTCTAGAAATGTTTTATTCTTGGTGTTTTTTCAATTGATCCAACCGTTTAGGAGACAGAGGCCCTCAAAGTGTGGAACTTTTAAAGTTTTGAACCTAATTTTATCGATGAAGACAAACAGATAGAGAGTGGCGTCTTACAGACATTCCTATTCTACTTTTTAAAGGTCTTTAAGAATCCGAAGTCAGAATTTCAAAAATTCAAAATTTTTTAGTGCACAAGTAAACTTTTGGGGGCAGCGGTCCTATGGAGGCATTGTCTGTGTCTATTGAAAAATATTGGATTCTACGTCAAAAAGAAAATTGTATTTTTCAATAAGAGGAAGCTCTTCATTGTATTTGGAGCCGTTTATACTGTATTTGGAGCATTGAAATGAATGTTTCTGCCATTTCTTCATTTTTTCAAAAAAAAAAAAATTAATTTCTTTAAAAAGGCTTAGCCCATTTCCATAAAAAATGGTCAATGTATAGTTTAAGAACTCCACTGTCTGAATTTCTAAAAAATAAAAAAAAAACTCAAAAAAAATTGACAGGGGGGGGAGTTGGGGAAGGGGATAGTAAATAACTCCAAAACGGCTCATCACAGCCAAATAAATCATGTACCAAAAAAATTCGCCTTAATGAGAGGAGTACATACATGTCGAGTTTATTGAGTTTGGTTCGCTCGTTGAACGCTACAGCCATTTTTTAATTTTTAGAAAATAATTAATATCTCGAAAAAGGCGTATCCAATTGACATAAAATATACGCTAAGGCACAATTTAAGGAAGCCTCTAAGTAAGTATAATTTTTATTTGGTTTGGCTATTTGCCGTTTCAGAGGAGTTAGCTGCAGAAAATTGGTCACATACAGACGGAAATTTTTTTATTCAAAATTTCAACATATCTTTCCTAATCATGAGTTTTTAAGTCGATTTCAGCAAAAAAATAAATTTTGAATTTCTGAAACGAACACAAAGGCCTTCACTCTTAGAGAGTGGTAGGCCAATGAAATAGCAAAAAATGACGCCTTCAAAAGAACGAATATCCTCACGAAACATGTTAGAAAACATTTTGGGGCCTTTTAAATTATGAGATTTACTATTTCACATAGCGGGGTCTTTTAAACAAATACTGTGCATCGGTGTCACCAGGTCGATGTCACCTCGTATATGCCTTCTCTAGTGAAGCTTCTAGCATATACAAAATCCGGATTTGTTAGTGACGTAGAGGAGAGCTGCATTAAGTTGGTTTATTTTCAAGAAAAAATATTTTGTACCATGCAGGATTAAAAAAAGACAATAATTTATGAATCATCATAAGTTTTTAATACAATACAGGAAAAATTATGGGTGCTAAATACCAAATGAATCGTAAGTTATTTTAAGGTTTTCATAATTGTAACAGTGTCCTATCTTATGGAAACAGGAGGTTAAGACGGGACATAGAAAACTACAGTATAGAATGAGACAAACCACTTAACTTTTTTTATGTTGATTTTTTTGATATAAATTTTTGGGTTTTAGTTGCTACATGCCAAAACAAATATAACGGACTTTATTCATGGTACGAGGTAAGAAGAATAGATATGGAAACTCGACGGAAAATGATAGTCGCATTATGTCACGTTTCAAGGAAAATTCGCCTGAAGTCGCCACAGGTATTGAAGGCCAGAGATACTCTTATCACCTTTTAATAACTTCAACAGAAACACTAATTTGAAACATTAATAAAAATTAAAAAAATTTTAAGCACACATTTTTACTTTAAAATGTGCATTAAAAAATGAAATAAAAATTTTTGGTGTTTCTCATTACATAGGAATTCATAAAAATAAAAAAGGTAAATTTTTTTTCGTGGAAAATTCATAAAATCGTGGAAAGACACCTGATAATGAACTCCTGATAATCTTTACTATTGTACCTATGCTTTCTATTAGGTTACATATCGTAGAAACTCTCTGAATCTGCTTGGTGAATTAGCCGTGTGGTTTATCTATTGTTATTGCGACCTAACCGACCTCAGATTTTAATATTATTCTGGCGGAATCTTCCATTGTCATTCGTCGGGTGTTCGTTGTTTGCGGCGGAGTAGCACTAGTGAGATATATCCTGCAGTATTAGGAGCTTTAGCATAAAAGCTACTTATAAGAATGCGCCCTTGGTCTGTACGTTTATCCGGCCGTCCGGCAGCCGTTTGCACGATAACTTGAAAACGGATTAACTTTTTCAAATTCTGTTTTCAGAAATATGACTATCAAAGTCTTAGCTCGGCCGTATCAACTTTTCAGAAATTTTCGTGGACCCCTTCAAGTCGAATTCACGTGCTAAAACAGTGAGTGTAAAGAATTCAAAGATACTGCCATGTCATATAACAATCGATTTGTCAAGAAGGAATATATTGTTACTTTCTGTTCATCTTTTAAGCATTATTGATATCGGCGCACGCACGTGAAATCGCTTTGTCGACGCACGATTGCTCAAGTGCTCATAATCTGTAAGCTTATTAAGTAGCGGAAAAATGGAGCTGCTTATTGGTTTTATTTTATACACGATTTGAATCACCCTTCATCATTTCTACATTTTTTGAGGTAGAAGGTTGAAATTCGGAATGTAGCTTACTATGGACATGTGCACCTTCAGTATTTAGTTTGGTTTTGATTAGCCCACTATGTTCGGAGTTTTGGGGGTGAAAATTAGAGAGGACCAAAAGATTAGGTGTATTTATTCATATAAAGGAGTGAAATTCGGTATGCATAATCCTATAATCAAGATCTCCATTATATGAAGATTTTTTCCCCCGAGGTATCCCGACTCGGTGGCGGAAATGTATCGAAAAGATGGGGACTACATTGAAAAATAGTGTATCAACTCTGTCTGTAATAAAGGAGCTGTAAAAAAATATTTCCGATTTTCATTTGACTGACCCTCGTAAGTAGAATAAGAATGGAGCTACTTATTGGTTTTATAATGTCAGTCCGTCCCCTTCATAATTTCTACACATTTTTGAGGTAGAAGGTTGAAATTCGGAATGTAGCTTACTATGGGCATGTCCGTCTGCTCAATTTAGTTTAGTTTTGATTGGTATACGGGGGTCGGAATTACGGGATGGGATTCAGAGAGGGCAACATATCTATGTGCTATTTAGGTACGTAAAGGCGTGAAATTCAGTATCCAGATTCCTCTAGGCAAGATCTACATTACTATGAAGTTTAGGCCCAATTGTTCCAGTGGGATCTGATTTGCGGGGGTGGCAGTCACTTGGTCCTTAGAACTATGGCAACATCTGGCATGTGATATATCATACGTTCGGAAATGATGAGAAAGGAAAGATACGAGGTTTTTTACATATTACGTTCGAGAAAATCAATTTTTTGATTAAAAAAAACTTGGGGAGAGGTAAAAGTGCACATGAAGGGGTAAAAATAGATGACTTGCCTTATCCTACTCGGGAGGCGGGAGGGGGGGGGAGATTAATTTCTTTTTAATAAACGTATAAATGTATTTCTGCTTCACTGCTAAAGCTCCTCCTTGGAATGTTTACAAGATTTTATTTTATATTTATTTATCTGGACATTGTTTGTTCAGCTAGCCTCAACGATGCCAAAAAATACTTCTGCCAATGTCAAGCCGAGCCACTCACTTCTGCCTTCGGCTGACTCACCAGCGAAGCGTCTCAGTGAAGATTCATTTAGACTGCTTTGCAATGAAATTGCCCCACCAACAACGACTTATCCGACCATATTCATATTTAGTAGGGGAGGGGGTTTCGTCTACCTCCAACTAGTAAACGATTAGATGCATGCTCACGGGACATGACCATTTGGGTTGATACAGGGTGTCCGGGTGCATTTAGGCTCATCAGTTGACACCTGTGCGAGACGTTCCATGCAGTAGGGAGGAAGCAACTGCCTCGTGAACGTACAGTACTGTCATCCGCATAACGGTCTCAATGCCGTGACGACGACAACGACAACCGTTCACGCAATTAACGGACTTGAACGAGGTCGGATTATTGGCCTCTCCGAGGATGAATGGTCATCCAGACCGATTGCTGTCCATGTGTCGCGGGACGCACGGACGGTAGGCCGATGTTGGAGGCAATGGCGAGAGGAAGGCACACATGCCAGAAGACCAGGCTCTGGGTCCCGGAGAGGCACGTCAGCTCGTACCGATAGGCGGATACTGCAAACAGCGCTAGCGGACAGAACCATCACCTGCGGCAACTGCGCGACAACATTCCTGGTACTGCTCCAGTGTCAATAGCGACAACAGCACGCCGGTTACACGCCGCGACAATGTCTGCTATTTTTAAAAACTAAATTTGTTTAGAAGCTTGAGGAGCCATTCAATTGTCGTCTGCTGCTGTCTACTCCTATTGCTTTCGTCTGTGAAATGGATTCGTGCTTTTTGCTGAGTAGTGTAAGAAAGAAGTTCCGTTAAGCGCATTAATACACACAACCCGCTTTAAGAATGGAGTCGTCCTTGTATGTCTGCGTGCTCAAATTTTTTCGTTTTCGCGGTTTATTTTGAAAAAAACAAAATTTCGCACTTTCTTATTTTGCAAGCATCTATAGTAGCTTCAGATGAGTAAGATATTTCAATTTGCGGAGGGATTCCCTTGTTAGATTGTAGAGCCTTAAATTGGTTTAAATTGCAAAAAAAAAATTCGTAATTAGAATTTGTTCTGTATTAGCTAGTATTGAATCTGCTAGTGGAACCCATATCATTTTCATTTAACTGCTCTGAAAAAATGCAGGAATTATAATCACAAAGTCTCGCTTATGTCATGCTTAACAAGAATTTACTTTCGTATAGGGAGGAGGGATCTTATCAAATGAGAGCCACACAAGCTTAACCTTGCCAAATATTCGGAGGAGGGATCTTTAAGCAATCGAGGTCTTCTACGAGTGATTCGAAATTTTGATTCAGGCCGAAACGATGCAGGCATGTTTCGTAGCTGGCTGCTAGCGATCCGCGGGTACGTTTTCTCCCAAGATGACCCTCGATTTTTGCCCTTGTTGCTTGGCGTTTGCGTTGAGCAAAGCTTTTGAAAAAAGATTATCTCTAAGTCTCCATCTTCTACACAAACAAGTCATTGGAATAATGTATGAATGATATTTAAGGTACATTATTCAAAAATGTCTTGCCGATCTCCGAAAGTGGTGAACAAGTTTCTACGACTCGGTAATGATTACAAAAAGAAAAAGTCAAGTGGCAGGCCACAGAAACTTTCTGGAAGGCAGAAGAGACTAATTATTAGAAAGCTGAAATGCAACAGGTCATCACTCCGACAATTGGCACATGACTCTAATGTCACAGTGAATAAATCAATAGTGGTCAAAGTTGGTTCTTGCAGCAACATGTTTAAGTACAAAACGGAGAGGCGTCAACCAAAGCCCACAAATGCAAAAGATATTCCTGGGCCAAACATTACAGCAGATGGGTGGAAAAATGGCATCAAGTTCTCTTCTTTGATGAAAGAATTTCAACGTAGAAGGACCACATGGTTGGTGATGTCCATGACTAGTATCACGCTAATGACTAAAAATAAGTGAAGAAACCACAGTGATACGGAAACAAAGTTATTTATTTGCCTTTCGCGTTTCGACATACCGTCATCGTCTGAGCCAGTACAGTTATCAAGAGATGCTTGAAATGCACCTATTGCCCTTTGCCGAAGAAACTGGGGCTTCATACTGGTTCTTCTAACAAGATAACCTCCTTGTCACACAGCCAACTCAACTTGGGAGTGGCTCATAGGCAAAGATGTGCCTGTACTGGACTGGCCTGCTTGTTCTCCTGACCTGAACTCCATGGAAAATCTGTGTGGTATTCTTTGCAGGTCAGTTAATTTCACAATGTGCATCAGCTGAAGACAGACATCATTATGCTTGGGATGAACTTGATGCAGATGTGTTGCAGAAACTCGTCGACAGCATGAATGACCAAGTACTGAATGTTATTGCCAAACAAGGGGCATTTGTGGTCGTTAAACCATAGTGAGGCTATCTTTATGGGAAACAGATTTCCTCATTTTTCTTTTATTTTTCTCTGTGTTTTGTTCAATGTAAAATAACTAATTAAAACTTAGTGTGTATTGTCACTAATATCCATATAAACACATACAAGTTATCAACAGTTCACTTGGTCTCATTTCTATGTGTTCCACTTCATGAATACACTGAGGCTATCATTTTGGGACGCACTTTAGATAGGATGACTGTACTATATGACCTGGTTAAAATGAGCAATTCTTTTCTTAATGTTAATCTTTCCAACAAATAATGTTTGGAAGAAAACAAAATCTCGAATTAAACTGTGGCCAAAATAATCCAGTTTTTCCATCATTTTCACCTTTGGTATAATCACTTCTTAACACTATCACGATAGAAACACTGAATTCAAATAATTCGTTCCTTAACTATTATGATTAAATAGAGAGCACAGCTACATTTTATTTAATGATAATTAAATTCTTATTCTAAGACATTAGTTTAAAAAAGGAAATTATTTTTAATTTAATTTAATTGCTAAAATTCATATAAAGTTTAGTTAGTCACGTTCATACGATGCTCTTGTGACCTGACGGCGAACTTGAAGAGAAAATGCATTATCCACCTTCTACAATTTTGCCATCAGGTCACAAAAGTATCCTAACTTGACCATTTGAACTTTATATGAACTCTAATTACTGAACTATATTTTAAAACTTATCGTTTTGAAGTTTAATTATCTTTAAATAATGTTCAATAATTCGTAATTATTTCCGATTGGAGGTGTGCAAATTGAAAACTTGACAAAATATAACAACTCATTTCATGGCCCTGAAATAATGAAAAAATGTATGATTACTGGTTTACTGTATGAGCGTGAATTTTTTCTTTTTTATTTTTACAGAAAACAAGAATTGTTAAAATAACAATAGAAAAGATCGTGTATGAATTTTTTTGCTTAATTTTTAAGCTATCTGTATTTACATATTACGAAATTATAAGTGATCTATGCAAACTTAAAGAAGTTCTGGTAAGGTTAATTTAAAACGAAAAATAAGAAATTATTCCCCTCGAGAAGGGAATAGAAAAGTAAGGAAACGTTCAGTTCATCTATTTTTTATCTCTTTTATCCTCACTTTTTAATTGATTTTGTCGAACGTAGTTTTTTAATAGAGCTCTATCTTCTTTCATTTTTAGTAATTTCTGATCGAAAGACATATCGAATTCCATATATTGCCATTTGAAAACGTTAATAGTTCTAAAGACCACGTGACTGCTACCCTTACAACTCCGACCCCACTGGGGCAATTTGGCTCAAACATCATATTAAATTAAATTTTATTTAGAGAAATCTGCATACCAAACTTCACTCTTTTACATGCTTGACCAATTGAACTTTATATGAAGCTGACCAGTTGAACTCTGGAATGGGTACAATTTTATATACCTGTTGGTCCCCTCTAGCCCACACCGCCGTAACTCCGATTCTAGTGGTTCGATCAAAACCAAACTAAATTACGAAGGAGGACGTGCCCTTTGTTAGCTACTTTTCAAATTTTAACCTACTAAAAATATGAAGAAGACAGATACGGATAGACAAACATTGTAAAACCAATACGTAGCTACATTCTTCTGCTGTGTAGATAAAAATAATTTTACTTCAGATTTCTTTCTTATTTTCTACAGTATATGAGGAAATGTAAAGGAATTATTTATTCTACATAAAGTGAAAATATTTAGTATGCAATATCAATTCAATGAAATTTATTTATTTATTTATTTATTTATTTATTTCAGAGGGGTACAGAGCATCCACCCGGGGCCAGTGTGGCAAAAAGCCGACGAGGTAGGTCCCCTGGGTGGGCAGATTAAAAAAACAATCTGTAGAGCATATTAAAAGAATATAATAAGAAAGAGAAGCGGAAAGATAAGGGAAGTTAAACAGGAAAAAAATTTAGCTAGAATTGCGCAAGTGGGAGTAGTTTAATTTTAAAATTGGTTGTTGTTGAAGAAGAACGGATTTAAAATGGCAGGTTGGACCAAAGTCTTAGACCTGACGTACAAACGCTCTTACATTGAAAAGAACGACTATTCCGGGGAAGAGTGAAGGGAATATAAGGCGGATATTGTATGGGGGAGGAGTAATAGGGATAAAGGGAGAATGAGGCAAAGAGGAAAGTAAAAGGTTGTTAAGAGCTTTTTAAATAAACATTGCCAGGTGAAATATGCATTGTTATTTAAAATGTTTATTTTAGAGCACGAAATATCAATTTCAAAAAACATTTGGAATTTTGCAAGCCACAGGATAAATGAGATCTGCAAAAAATTAAAGTGCATTGAAAGTTTTATTTTAAAAAATTTAAATTAATAAAATAACACAAATGCTTGTAATTTGAATTTAAATAACTATTTCTTGCAAACTAGATCATTTTTCAAATTTAATTTGCAGATTACTATGTAGCTTATTCGCATTATTCGCAAATTTAACTATTTGTGATAAGATAATTATGTATAAGCACAATATAAATATAAATAGAATTTGTTAGCAGTGACTAGCAAGATAATCGAAAAGGCATAAGAAACTTGTTTAATGAGAAGATTTTGCCTAAGGGACGAATAATTATTAGTATTATAAAGTCATTGCTTACGAAGAAAATAAAATAAGAGTTGAGGATAATAATAATGTTGTCCTTAAAAGATTATTTCTGTAACTTTTGATCTTTCTTTATTCTATCAATAATAAATTTTATTATCAAAATTGAATTATGATTAAGATTCAAGATTACTAGAATTTTAACAGGGTTCCGATTATTCATTAAAATATAACTTGATAACTTTGTTTTTGTTCCGTATCGATTCTAATAATAAAAACATCGATAAAGTTCAATGTCCCATTCCGAAGCTATTTTAAAAGTTATGAAGGTAGTTCATTTGACGAAAACAAAATTACATCATGTATGACTACTACGAATTAAAGAAAGACAATTGACGTCACAGACGGGAAACTTGATGCGATGTCACAACGGATTAGTTAACGATCCTGCTGACACACATTGAAAGCGTAAACAAGACAGCGAGATTAGTATATAAGGTTGTCAAGGAAGGAAGCAATTCATCAGAAGAAGACACCGAAAGAGACACAACATCATCGCACTTCATCATCAGCTTCTTGCTCTCTTGCAGTAAGCTTCAACTTCAACTTAAAAACAAAATGGTTAAGCTCTTGGTAAGCTCTTTGTCTTTACTTAATATCCAGTTCTTTTCTGTGCTAGAATTCTTTTGGAAGTACTTTACATTGAATAATAGTAACAATAATAATGATAATGTAATAATAGTAATAGTAACCATTCTCTTCTCTCATAGATGATCCTCTTCTTCGCTTTCCTTTGCATCTTTGCATTGAGTTTGGCAGCGCCGCAGATGGGCTATGGCATGATGGGAGGCTATCCCATGATGGGTGGTTATGGTGGTATGGGCGGTATGGGCGGATTAGGAATGTACGGAATGTACCGTCCTTATATGTACAACATGATGTACAGATAAGGTAGAATATGTTTAGATGCTTCGGTATATTATTCTGGATTTTATATTATGTAATCAGTTTGTCTTTCTGTTTTTGTTTTTTTAAGAATGCCTTGTTTATGGTAAAAATATTAATTTTTCTAACTTTAAAACTTTCAGGCGCACTCAAGAGGCATCATTGAAATCTCATCATGTAAAATCAACTATAACTTGCATTAACAATTATAAATTGCATTAACAATTATTAATTGCATTAACATATTGTATAACTATTATTAAGCAATAAAAGATTTTCTTTATCTTTTATTAAAACTTTTGGTTTATTTAGTTCCAGAAAGTTAATCTAAAGTATGAATTTTAAAAGCTTTCTGAAGGAAAATACATAATTTCGCTTTATAAAGAAAATATATAAAATTTAAATTCAAATTTAAATTTAAATTTAAATTGGAGGATTATTAAAAAAATAAATAAGGAGTTGTTAATTTTTTCCGTAGAACAAAAAAAAATTCATTCTTACTTTGATAAAATTCCGCATTAGTTCTTAGGTGAAGATAGAAGTAAATTATACATTAGTTCATCCGAAAGTAAATAACAAGCAATTCTACATTAATTTAAGAGCATGTTGCTTATATAAACAAATAAATAAACAATTGTCCCCTAGCGACCTTCATTCTAGCCTCCTCCTCTCTTTGACATTATAAATTATACTATGCTACTGTCATCTTTCCCTACACAATATGAATCCTTAATGCATCATAATATTATGCACGCCATTCTCCAATAAAGGGCAATTCTTACATATTTTCTTCTTTGACCAATATTTTCATAATTCTTAACTCATTACCCATTCGGTTCCTCAATTTCTCCCCTTCTGCCCACACACCAATAACCCTCAGCAGCCCCGCCCCCCCCACCATCAACCTAATTCCTCATCGCCAAGCTCTAATCTCTCCCACGACAAATATACCCCACCCGCAGCCTATCTCGTATTGTTCACTGACTATTCATCCTTATGGCCGAAGATCCCAAGTAATATAATATTTATCCTTTTCAAAAATCTTAGAGTTGCATCCAAGACAGTCATAGCCACAATTTCTAAGTTATTTCAATTTTAAAGAAAAAAAATGTGTATTAACTCATTAGTTAATTTTTATACATAAAGGCTATTTAATAAACCATCCTGCCCTTTCAAAATTTCTCCCGACATTATTATTTTATTGTAGTTTCATGTCCCTTGATGAACTCTTCAGTATTGATGTAAAAGAAGTGTATCGGCAGCTAATATGACATGGACTCCGTCAGCTAGCATGCCGAAAAATCGTGAGTTGTCAGACATTCAAGATAAATTATCATAGGGTACTTCATTAATATCCCCGATCCACTGTGCAAAATTACGAACAGGAAAGTGTAATGACAATAGCAAAACGTTCCTTAAGAAAGACATAAAATCATGTCGAATCAATATGCTCTTTCGCAGGTGGTGCTGGAGAATCGCAAAAGCACAATTCAAGATTCACTGATGCCTTTGCAATGCACCCAGACGCCTAATCATTGACCACAGCTCATCAGCTCCCACAGTGCAACGAATCCTTCATGAGATTGGCTTCTCCGGAAGGGGCGGACCATGGTGTAAAAATAAACTTACATCATGGCCCGGACACAAAACTTTTGTCAGAAAATTGAATGCCCTTCGTCATCTGCTATTGTGTAAGGATTAGTGATGATTAGGAAAAAGTCATGCGGAGTGATGAAAACCGCTTCCCTCTCCAGCAATCTTATAGTCTAGAGGTGTGGTGGGCTAAAATTGAAATACGATCAAGAGCACACAGTGAAGGCTTTGATGGTGAGTCATGGTGTGGGCCACGTTCTGTGCAGTACGCAACTAGCGTTGAAATTCGGATTAATACTCCGAAGTATCAAATTTCTGGAGCACTTTTTTAAGGTACGAGATGATATATGAAATGAATGTGTTTTTCATCGCTGATTACAAATATCGTATCCAAATTGCTCTGGGTCCAATAGCTCCCCGAGATATCAGGCAGTGCATAAGACTGCTTCTTCCAGTAAGAAAATGCTCCATGGCATGCTGCTCATTCAACAAAGGTGATCTCATCAGGCTGCTGCCATGGCTGCCCAGAGGTCCGGATTTAAATTCGATTGAACTGATGTGCCAATAATCGGTAACTGTTACTGGTTCGATTAAGGCCGAGTGGCAACATGTCCTGCCCTAGGAGTGTTAAGTTTGGTTCATAGTCTGCCGTTACCGTTTGCGCTGTGCTCCAACGAAAGCCGTTCCGTTTGCTGAGCTGATTCATAATTGTGCTTTGTCGTTATGCCGATGTCTGTCGAGCCGCCGTCCGCTGTTGCGCTGGGATAGAACTGTGCTCTATTTCAACGGCCAACGCACAACAGCCCACCAGTCAGAACTTGAAGATCTCTTGACGTCATTTCTCTTCTTTGTAAAACAAAAATGGAGGAAAGCAAGTTAATCGAAGCGATTCAAAGATATCCTTGCTTGTATGATACGAGAACGAAAAAATATAAAGATCAAAAATTAAAAGAAAAGATTAAATATTCACTTCTTTGAAAAATAGATCGTACATATATAGATCTTTTGGAACGATGCTTATTTCTTCGATGCCAGCTTCGGAAGTTTATAGTTGACCGTTTTACTGCTGTGACTAAGAATGCTATAGCGCTGAAACCAGAGCGCTAACGGCAACGTAGTGAACTTGACGGAACGGCAGACGGCCAACGCAAAACGGCGTTGTCAGACTATGAACCAACCTTAAAATATCGGTCGACAGCTTCGTATTGCAGCAGTCATTGCAGCAAAGTGTGGCGCAACATGCTGCTAACTGTATCATTTTCGCATAGAGTACATGAAGAGGGGTTTCCAGATAACTTTTGGTAGAACAGTGTACAAACGAAAACCCCTGAGAGCATAGTTCATTTTTGACTTACGATCAGTCGCAACTTAACCCTATCGTAATTCGAGTTACAGCTTGGTTTTTTTTCTTGATAATTCATACTCAAATTCTTGGTCTTAGGATACTCAAATAGCAGTTGTAATTCATTCACGAGAAGAAACATTCTTCAACAAACTTTCCCGTCTACAGTTTTAAAGCCTTGTTGCAATAGTACTTCCTATTTTTTCCGCAATAAATAAAAATTTTGAGAGTGGAAAAAATAATCTGATAAAATTAAATTTTAAAAAAATATCGGGGTGCGGAGTTTGTGATTAAAAATATTCGTCATCAGATTATTCGTAAAGCAAGATGGCGACACGAAAACTTTAATATCTGATGGCGGAAGGATAATGCTATTTAATGCTATGTCAACAGACCCTGTCTTATCCTGACGTCAGTATCTTTTCAAAGTAGGACAAGGATTATTTTGTTTTAATTCTAAATTTACAATAGAATGTCAATCTACAGTCCGTCCCAAAAGTTTATAGACATCAATATTATGCATGTATCAAAGGAACAAAAGAAATACGACTGAGTTCAAATAGGTTTATTATTAAACACATACAACTTGTATTTAACCAAAACAGAAATGACAATAAACTTACATTAGCGTTTTGTTATAGAAAATAAATGAAAAGAGCACTTTCCCAAAAATATATAGAATGCATGGGAATCTCAAATTTACAAGAAAACACTTGGTTCTCAAAAGCATATCGATTTTCCGTTGTTTCGTATGACATCATATACACGATTTTTCATAGAAAGAATCAAAGTTTGTATCGTTTTAGGATCTAAATTGTACCATGCATACTCGATTAATGTCTTGAGTTCACTGATTGACGAATACTGACGTCCATTGGCATAAACTTCCCGAGATAAAATGCACCACACGTTCTCAATGGGATTCAGGTCAGGACTCATCGGTGGCCAGTCAAGAACAGATACATTTTTTCTGTTTTGATAGTCTGTTGTAGCATTCGATTTATGTATGGATGCGTTATCGTGCTGAAAAATTCAATTCTTTCTTGTCAAAATTTCACCGTACGGAATCAAATGACTTTGTAGTGTCTCTAGTAACTTTTCTGAGTTTTGTCGTTCATCTAAAAATGCTAAGGACGCTTGACCATTATATGAAAAGGCCGCCCATATCATCACCGATCCACCACCTTGTCTGCTAAAAGATGTTCGGGCTCTTTCCTTAAATCATGCCAGTAGCTTGCATATCCATCAGGACCATCCAAATTCCATTTTTTTTCATCACTGAACAGCACACTCAGCCATTTATCACCACAAGACATGTGCTGACGAGCCCACTGCGACCTCTTCTTTTGGTGAAGCTTTGTGAGTGGCGGTTTACGTCTCATTTTCTTGTGAATAAGGAAACCAGCTTCTTTATTACGTGTGTGAACTGTGTTATTTGATATATGCAAATATGAACTAACAGTGATGTTAAGTATGGACATTTTCTGGGAGGAAGCCATTCTCAGTATCCGTCTTTTATCATGAGAGCTTGTCACACGTGGTCTTCCTGAACGATGTTTTGGTTGGTGTGGCTCTCTACGAGCTAGAACTCGTTAAATAATACTTATAGAACGGTTTAACGCATTGGAAATGTCATGAACAGATTCACCCTGCGATTTTAAGCTGAATATTCTGGCAACCTCAACAGCTGTTAGCTGGGAAGCTCTAGGCATTTCGTTGATGAGTAAAATGTCGCTCTTGAGCCATTTCACAGCACATTTATACACCCCAAACCTTGCATCATGACTAAATTATAACATATTGCATAAAATTATGTTGTTCTATAAACTTTTGGGACACAACATTTTCAATGGTTTATCATAAACATTTTCAATGCTTTTGTGAAAAGTAAAATTTTAGCCATGTTTGCGTGTTATCAACTTGCATATGCTTTCATTCAAAACCCAAAAACTTTCCATAACATCATTGATGTCATAATGACGTAATCAGCAAAACATTGATGTCTATAAACGTTTGGGACAGACTGTATGTATTTAATCTACTTTTCAGTAGAATTTAATTCTTATTTTAAGTTCAAATGTTAAATAAGGCATTACAATTGAGATTCATTTATTTTATTAGGTAGCCTATTGTTTGTAAAAAAAAAAAAAAAAAAAAGAAGTGAAAATTGTTGATAATAAAATTATGGGATACTATGAATTCCTAATGAGATAGCATCATAAAACAAATTCCTAAAATTACACTAGTCAACACACTTTTTTTTGACTAAGACAACACATAGTGTTCTTAGTAGTAATTTGTATGTAGAATCCGAATCTGCTTTTAGATTTTTTCTATCACGTCACGTTCCCAAGTTATGCACTATGAGACTTCTATGTTAAAGTAATGGGAGTGAAGAGAAGCGGCTACATTGTTAAACTATCCATATTTTGGGGCCGCAAGGAAATTTACCAGGCCCCAAACACCGAATGATTTTAAAAATGTTTCATTGTAAAACAAGAAAGCTGTGCGTGCTAGAGAAATTTAAAAATTATATTCGTAATCAGCAGAAAAAATACTACCAAAAATCACCCACTTTCATTTTGTCACAAGAAAAATCTTAAATTTTGTTGGCCAGTGTTATGGATTCCTAAAACACAAATATTATAATTGATAGAAACTAAAATTAATTAAAAAAACATGAATCGTTTATAATCTTAATTATTAATATCTACCACAGGAAATATTGCAGTTTAATAATCACACTGAACACTGCTATATTATCCGTCCTGACATGATAACCGGCAATTGATCCTGTTTGGAGCACTGTCCAGCAGTTCTGGGTGTCTCCTTTTTGTGGAAACGTCATCACTGGTGAAATATAATTACCACATGCATTCAAACAAAGACAGCTGTCAGAAATTCTCCTCTTTCTAAGGATGTTAGTGCGCAAATCTGCTTTTTGTCATTTACCTTATTTCTTTTGAATAACTATGCTGCACTAATACCTGTTTCATCAATATAATCAAGTCTTTGAGATGAGTAATTAATTTCCTCCATCTATGATTCCAAATCATTTCGAAACGTGCTAACATTTACTTGGTTTTCGTTTTGACTTTTGCTTGACATGTTATTCATGGTATTCTGATTGGTCAGAATGCGTAGGATAAAATATTTTAGCCTTTTATTTCTTACTTCTTTTTTCATATTATTAAAAGAGTGTCTTAAATTATGCCTTATTGCGAACTGGACAGCCTTATGCCTAATGTCTCTAAGATGCAGACAATAAAACGTTAATAGACAACCCGTTCTAACTAATTAACTCATTCTAACTAAATCTTAATTTAAAGCTTCTTTAAGACTCGGTATTTTCCTTAAGAAGCATTAACCAGATGGCACGGATCTTGATTTTAAATAATGTTGTACGTTTCAGCACTTTGTCTTAAATATCCAAACTCTTTGTTTCGTACCTCTTTATGGCATTTTCCATATCAAAGTTTGAAAAAATAAAATTTAATATAATTGACTTGGAAGGAAATAAGTCTTAAAAAGAGATGTATCACTTAAATGTTAAATGTTAATATTCGTTTCATAAAATCAGAAATTTTATTTTAAATCTCTCAAGATTAAAATGTTTGAAAAATACTTGAAGTCTGTGAGAATTTTATTCATATGCTATATCTCAGGTGTTTAAATTATAAATGAAAATAGGAAAAAAAAAATTTTAATTTTTATTTATTTTTTCCCCATTTTCATTCATAATTTAAATTTTTTACTACGTTGCAAAAGTATTGTGCTATCGCTTAAAGTAGCTTTATGATAAAAAGCAGTTCTTTAATATTTCTGGCTTTGTCGAGATTTTTTTTTCCACGAAAGGTGCTTTTCTGTGATATTAGAAGTAGATGAAAGCAAAGAAAAGATTATAATACTAAAAAAAACCTCATATTTGCATTTCTTTTTTGAAACTGATCTTTGCAAAACGCCGTGTGGAAATTGCATCACATACCGTGAATAATTTAACCTCCATCTGATACATACTCCATTTCTGTCTTTATAAATCGTTTACATCCTTTTGCACACAGACATAAAACCCATTTCCCTGCTGTTGTCTTATTTTTTGTTTCCTATCTTATATTTGGTGATTTCTTTCACACTCAAGATGGATGCGCTTGATACCTTTTCCATCACGATCTCCACCTTTATTATCCAACGCCCCTCACTCTAGTTCTTCATTTCAGTCATAACATCGTCTTGGAAATCTTTTCGATGTTTTAGAAACGCATTCGACCGTTAATAGAGAAATGAAAGTTTAAATCGATGGTGAAACAAAAAAAAAAAAAAGTACGAGGGGAAAAACGAAACAAGATTACAATTATGATTCCCTGTTCTAATCTGTTGCAGGTTTTAAGGTTGCTTTTTTCTTCCTCTCACTTCCTTTTTAAGATTTTTAATTAAGATAAAACGTTTAAAGCACGGCTCGAATACCAAAAGAAGTCGGACGGAAAAAAATTTAAGATATCATCAAGATGTGTGAAAATGAAAATGGCAATTTTGAATAAAATTTGTGATTAATATTATAAAAAGGTAATAATTCGTTCAGATTAACATGATTGTTTTTTATTGATTTCTTAAAATCCGTTCAAATTTTTGAAAAGGTAAGTGAATGAAGTTTATTGAATTTTTAATACTATTTTAAAAGAGAATTTATGTCTCTACAGGAAGCAAATTACGATTTAAAAATTAAATTTATACATACAGTGATTGTCATTACTTTAAGACCACTAAAATTTTCAGATAAATTTAATGAAAACTAATTTTAGATATTCAAATTATTTATTTTATAAATCTATATGACTGTAAATATAATGTAGACCTATATATAAATAAATTCACTGTTTTATTATTTGTTTAAGCTGTAATGAAAATCCCATGAAAAATTCAAAATTAGATTGACATAGCTTTAAGACCATGCTCATGAGTCATTACACATGAGTCACATAACATCTATTTAGATGGCTCATTTATGATTGAAAACTTCATTACCTAAGTTGCCTAAACGTGCAACTTACTGATTTTGAAAAAGGACAAATTCTTGCATAGCATGAAAGTGGACGCTCAACGGATAATTGTAGCAGCATTGAACAGATCAAAGACTGTTCAGTAAGTTCATGACTTCAGTCATTGGCGGCAGCTGAGTATAACATCAGCATTGAAAACCTTGTGTTTCGTTATGAGAAGCGCCTTAATAACATTGGCGATTATGTAGATAAGTAGTTACTTTCTTTTCAAACCCGCTTATCCGTTAAGGTCACGGGGGCAGCAGCCCTATAGAGGTTCTCCAGCGATCGCGATCTTCCGCCATCAGGCGCATGTCCTCCCTGGTAATACCCAAGCGAATCGAACCCAAATTCTCCATGTAGTCTAGCCACCTGGTTCTAGGCCGACCTCTTATTTTCCAAGCCGGTGGGTAAGAGTAGATAAGTAGTGTTAGGTTTAATATTGTTGTAAATAAAGTTTTGTTTTGATATCTTTTGTTTTTTGTTGAGATACACCCAATCGTCTTTACTTTCTGGACGACCATCGTACAACAGCCGATCAGCTCTAATACGAATATGAAAATCCAGCGATATGTGGACGAGTTGCTGCCAGCCATTGCGTTACTCTAATTTAGGGCATATCAATGCCAATTTTTTAGCAAAATAACGCTCGGCCACATATCAAGTGTCAGAGGGTTGTATAAGATTGACTTTCTGATTCTTTGGCCAGCAAATTCTACGGAACTTTCTCAATTTGAGAATCTTTGAGAAATAATTAAAAGTCAAATTTTTGTTACCAAGGATATTCGAGCATTCGCTGACTCCTTTGTCACGCTGCAACATACTTGGGTATACAGGGTGTAACAAAAGGATCGGGACAGTGAAACATACATCAAAAAATACACTTCAGATCGAAAAAACAAAAAACACGCGTTTAATATTTTTCAAAAAGCTACCCAATGATACCAAACTTCCCCCCACCTCCACCCCCTGAGGGCGGGGGAGGAGGCAACTTTGAAATCTTCAATAGGAATCCCTATTTTTTTGCTGAAGATTCGGATTATACGGGAAAAAATACGAAATTTTTATCTGAAGCATTTTTTCAATTCGTTACAGATGGCGATGTAATCGCGAAAAATCAGATTTTACGATTCTCTCGAGAAAGACACTTTTCACCAAAAGATAAATAAGAGACGATTAAAAAATTTCGGAAAATTTGAAGAATTTAAAAATTTGAAACACTTCCAAAGTCCACTTCGGAATGCTGAGATCAATTCCAATGTTAAAGACGGTCAAACATGTGCGAAACGTCGATTTCTTTATTATAGAGTTGAATTTCAACTGTCCCTCATTATCGTATGTTGTAAATAAAAAAATCAGAAAGTGTGTTATATCTATTCAAACGTAATGGCCTGTCTTTCAGAACAAGAAAAAATAAGTACTCTGATGATGTGGTGATCGTCAAAGGTCACACGCTGAAATAAAGGGTACTATGAAAATTTTCGTGGTCCAAACAATCTTATTTCAAGATCCACGGTCGAGTTTCGATGAGGCGCTTCTAGGAAATGGAAAGTGTCAGACATCGTGAAATTCCTGCTCGACCAAAATCATCGACTTCTGAGGAAACTTTGCACTGTCGTTCACTGGTTTAGGTTTATTAGAACTTTTGGCGTCGACTACTAAGGTCATTTTGCGCCTCTTAAACAAGTTATATCTGTACAAATACAAACATCCATGCCCACGGCGGGATTCGAACCCACGACCAGGTGGGCTCGAGAACTAGAAAGCCTACGCCCTAGCCTTCTCGGCCACCTGGACAGGCTGTCGTTCACTGAAGATATTCATTTCAGTACCCGTAAAGCTACTCAAATAGCTTTACGTGTACAGAGGTGAATATCTACTCAAATAGCTGTGGACAGAATTTTAAAGAAAATAAAGTTCCACCCTTACAAAATTCATCGCGGGTTAAAATTCCCTACACGAGTTGAATGAAAATGACTTTGATCGCCGCATGAATTTTTGTGAACAAATGAAGAGACGAATTGATGACGATCCCACCTTTTTCGCCAGCTTTGTTTTTTTTTCGATGAAGCCACTTTTGAACTATCCGGTCACGTGATAGTTCTTATAATTATTCTTATATGCATTTTATAAAAAAAATGATGGTAGCAAATTGGAAAATGGGAAATATATTTAATAAATGAATTATACATTCCCATATATGTTAAAAAATTTACGAAGAGAAAAAAAATTTATCGAAGACGGGATTTGAACCTTTACGTGCAAAAATAGAATTCTAGCGTTTTACCACTAGACCACCTGAACGCGAAAAAAACTATGCTACAATTCTGGCATTTATGAAGTATAGGGAATTATAACAAGTTTATGAATTTTAATCTCGGAGAAGTGCGTCGAATGGCTTTGCATGGGTGTTTAATTTGGTGAAAGCTACACGTAGAAGTTTCTGTTATCAAAATCGGTTAATCCGAGTACGTGGGGTCTCCGTGTGAGATTAATTTTTTTTTCTAAATCATTGCCAGGCAGTAAGCGCCGTGATAGATTTTTTGATGCTATTAAAACAGCCTGAAACCCAACTAAAAACGGTGCAATATGTACAAACTCAAAATGGAACCCGAAAAACAAATCCAAAACCTCAAAACCCGAAACGGCCAACAAAAATAACTTTTTAAAACTTTTTTAACGTTAAGAGCTGATTCTTATGCTTTTTTGTGTGCTGAATCCGTATCTGACCTCAGTTTTTTTTGTCATCCACAGATTTCTTGTTTTTCAATGAAACATTTAAAATTTGTCAATGTCTGGGGCCTGATAAATTTCCTTGTGGCCCAAAACTATGGATACTTTAACATTGCAGCCGCTTCTCTTCACATCCATTACTTTAACATTGCAGCCTCTTATGTGCATAACTTGGAAACGTGACGTGATAGGAAAAAATCTAAAAGCAGGCCAGATTCAGCACACCAAAAAAGCACAAGAATAAGGCAAGTTCATTCAAAACGTTTTTTCATCGTTGCCCTGTGTTCTTGAGAGCAACAATTGTTTTCGTTGGGGATATTTGATATTCCATCCACATTCACGTAATTCACAATGTACAAAATTTAAGCTGGTGGCCATCTTCTTACAAGGAACTGAATTAAGTAGCGGAAGAATGAAGCTACTTATTGGTTTTACAATGTCCGTCTGTCTGTCTCTCTATCCGTCTGTACCTTTCATATTATCTATATTTTTTGATGTTGAAGGTTGAAATTGATAATGTAGATTACCAAAGGTATGCCCTACTCTTCTATTTAGTTTAGTTTGAATTGGCCCGCAGGGATCGGAGTTACGGGGATGGGAGTTAAAGGGAACTTTCTGGTCTATACAGGTATTAAAGGAGTGAAATCTGGAATGCAGATTCCTCTAGGCAAGATTTACATTTCTATGAAGTGTAGGCCAAATTGTCCCAGTAGGGTCGGAGTTATGGGGGTAGCGGTTTCATGGTCTTTAGAACTATCAACATTTTTAGCACATTTTCTATATATAGAAATGTGCTTATGTGATCAATTTGTCCAGCTATCTGTCTGTCCGTCCGTCTGTCTGTCTATAGACAATCCCACAATTCATTGCGTTGCAATAGAAAGAGTGCATGTATTGAATTGCTGGAAGATACGAATTATCCTCGCATTCGGGAAAACGCGTGTTGAGAACATACATGGGTTCGGCTCTGCGCGTGCTCTAAACATTAAGAGATGGTGCGCGTGCAGGATGCACGTGTTTGACGATTATTGAAAGGGCAGTTCGGTCTCTAAATCAAAAGAATTTTTTTATTCCTAGGATGCTTAGTATTCATTACGATAATTTGAAAACGAATTAACTTTTTCAAAGTCTGTTTTCAGCAATCCATTAATATGGGACAAGTACGAACGTGAGATAGCCGGAATAAGTACGTACTATAATGGCACGTGCTTTAATGGTACCATTATGATACGCCCTTAAAAACTTCCTATAACCAGATGTGGCATGTAATATATCAAACAAATAGTCACAACATATCATGAACGAATATATAAGAGTAACTAGTGATAGCAGGTATTGGTCTTAGGTTAGGTTAATATGTTCAGAGGATTAATCAAAAAATGGAACGTGGTTTGGTTCATGTGACATTTTATTAATTGTCAAATAACAGACATACAAATTTTTGTGGCAGCAAAAGGCAGGTAAAAGAAACAATCAATTTTACAAAAAAATTCAAAGTTAAGAGAACGTAAAGAATAAATTAAAGGACAAAAATGAACCTTGTGCAAAAAATCATAGCGCGTTCAACTTGCTCAGTGGGACAAAAAAAAAAAAACATCTCGGTCATCACTCCTGCTGAAGAAAAAAAGAAAAACTTACTCAGACTTTGATTCGTAAAATAGAACATCTTGCTGTATTGCATTAATCAAAAAAAGGCTTTCATAGCAATATCAAGCTAGGAACTGATCGAGGAAGATGTCAAAGAATCAATCTGAACTAGGCATGAAAACAAGGATGCCATAAAGAAACAGCAATATTTCTTCAGAAGGAGGATGAGCTAGCAGGAGGTTTCATAACAAAATATATATACATATTCCACTGGCGGGGAGATTGATCAGCGGCCATGCTGCACAGGAGGCATGTAGTGTGGAAGAAGAGCAGGAGGTGAATGAAGAATAAAAGCTCTAAGCAAAAAAATAAAAAAATTATAATTTGCCAACAATTGGACGGCATAACTTCCTGCGGTCGAGGAAATTAGCCGCGAGGGAAAGAACGCATTTGCCACATCACACGCAGACCATAAAAAGTAAATTTTTCGACAACAATAATAAAAAATATGAATTGCAACAATCAGTCTACATATTAGCAAGACATCTAGACTTCAATTTATATAACTGAATTAAATATATATATTTATTAAAACATAAAATATTAATCCCAGCATCAGACATAAAATGTTATTAATCCCAATTTTCCCGAACAGAATATAACGAGTAAATAATGGTAATGGTTATTGTATTAGTAGCACGTGCCCTAATGGTGTCATATGATACCATTTGATACCATATGATACCATTAGAACTTTCAATGCTAAAACATGGCATGTTGTTGGAGATATATTTATTTGTTGTATTTTTACCACTTTGCTACTAGTTGGCGTTGCTGTAAAGAACTCTTCTGTATTCCCTCTGTTTCTTTATTCTCCTGAATAAAGTTATACAACATTCTCTCATATTGTTGTCAAAACAAGGAAGACGTATGATTGTTTTTGTTAACAGGTTATGGGCCTAGCCCAAGACGAGAATCATAAAAAAAAATCGAATCACTTAGATGACCATCCATGAAATTTATGGATACTATTTGAAAAATGAACTGAGAAATTCCTCAATTGTGAGTACGAAAACAAAAACAATCGTTTATAACTTTTTTTCGTGAGAACTGTGCTAAGATAAGAATAGCAGAGATTAACAAATTCATCCTGTAAAGAACGTAGGTTTAAAAAAAAAGAAACTTTGGCGCCATGAATACAGAAAATAATAATGGACCCTTCTCCCATCCTAAACTCGTAGGAAGAGAAAATTACATGCAATGGGCGTTTGCGATGCGCATGTATTTAATCAGAAGAGGTTTTTGGAAGCGAATCATCGATGCGGAGGTGGCGCAAGATGTCGATAAAGACGAATTAGCACTATCTTACATCGTGGAAGGAGTGAAACCACAAATTTTTGATGAGCTCCATGATTGCACATCGGGCAAGCAGGCATGGCAGAAACTAGAGAAACTTTTCAAACCAATTGGGGCATCACGAGAAGCCGACTTGATACGAAAACTAATAAAAACAAATTTAACTGATTGCAGTGATATGAATGACTATTTAAACCGAATGATGACGTATGCTCGTGAACTAAAGTCATTAAAAACTGAAATTTCAGATAAAGTGTTAGCCTACATAATACTTGCTGGCTTACCTTCCGAATACGACGCCTTGTGTATCGCACTAACGAACTGTGGAACCGAATTGTCCACAGATTTTCTTCGTGAAAAGTTATTGGAAAGTCGAAATACCCTAAAGTCTGACGGCACAGAATCAGTGTTGGCATCGAAACAAATCACCAGTACTTCATATAGAGGCCGTGGATACACCCGTGGACGGGGACCAGAACGATATCGTGGTAGACGACGAGGCCAAGCATCGAACGGACGGAACCTTGCACCGGGAACGCACACTTGTTTCAATTGCTTCGAAAAAGGGCACAAAATGGCTGAATGCACGAAACCTCCACGCCACATTAAGGCAGCGATGGCAACAACAGTTAAGAATCCTGCATCATCTTCAACAATCGAGGAAGGAACACTGTTTCATGCATTCATCGCAGATACCCCCAGGTCCGACCAATGGTACCTTGACTCTGGCGCATCAAGGCATATGACTGGCATGAAGCACCTTTTGATTAATTATGTTGAAGACACCCCTCGGTCTGTACTGACAGCAAATGGACAGATACGGACGCAAGGCTATGGAACTTTACCACTGACGATACAACGAGGTGAAGCCACAGCTAAAATAACAATCTCAAACGTGTATTACGTTCCAAACCTACCAATAAACCTAATATCCACAAAATGGCTTGCAAAGAGGCATGGCCTTGAAGTATATTTCACAGGAGAACGAGCGCACCTCTTCAGGGCAGATAAATTGATGCTGACTGGCACAGGACGAGGTAACGCGCTGTATACAGTGGACTTGGCAACAAATGAACAGACTTATCTGTGCAAATCGAATCAAAACGAAGGAATTCAACTCTGGCATCGTCGAACCGCACATTTAGGACAGGATAATCTTAGAAAACTTCGTAAAATGGCTGACGGTATTGAGTTTGATGACCATAACGAATTTCGATGCACGAGCTGTCCTAAAGGAAAACAAGCCAGATTGCCGTTTCCCAAAAAGAGACCGATTCGAGCGACTGTTGTTTTGGGAATTATCAACACAGATCTGTGCGGACCAATGGAACAAGAGTCATTTGGAGGATCACGCTACTTTCTGACCTTCATTGATGACAATACGAGATATACGATTGTCTACTTTTTAAAACACAAGTCGCAAGTCACAGAAAAATTTATTGAATATCGCGTGCTGGTTGAAAATCAAACTAATAGACGGATTAAAATCCTCCGAAGCGACCGAGGAACGGAATATGTGAACCAATATCTAAGAAACGAACTACAAAAGGCTGGAATTATCCATCAGGTGACTGCTGCATACACTCCACAGCAAAATGGCGTTGCAGAGAGGACGAACCGAACTTTGTGTGAACGTGCGAGATCCATGTTATATGATGCCAATCTCGATAAACGATATTGGGCTGAAGCAGTGAATACCGCAACATACTTAAAGAACATGTCACCAACAATTGCAGTACATGGAATGACACCATATGAAGCTTGGCATAAACAGAGACCGAATTTATCAAACCTTCGCATTTTTGGCTGCAAAGCATACGTTCATATCCCAGACGAGAAACGAAAGAAATGGGATCCCAAAAGCAAAGAGATGATATTTGTTGGCTATGCTAAAAACTGCAAAGCGTATCGACTAATAAATCCGAGAACGCGCAAGACTGAAGTATCGCGAGATGTCATTTTTTTAGAAGACGAGATGTACAACACATCACGTGACTTCACTACACTACAAGAGGAAGACCAAATGGCCATAAGAGAAGAGGACTGTGATTCCCATTTTGAAATCCCGGACATGCCGACCCCATTAACTGAAAAACAAACGGCCATAGGAGAACAGAATTTACAAATGCGACGATCAACGAGAGTGAGACACCGGCCTTTGTATTTGGATGATTACGTCACTAATCTGACAGCAATGGAAGAAAATGACAGTGATGACGACAGCCACCCTCTCGAAATGATGGTTGGAGACCTTTATCAGCAAACAGATGACCCATGTAGCATTCTCGAAGCGTTGAACCGCGACGATGCTGCTGAATGGGAAAGGGCGATGCGTGAAGAATATGAAGCACATGTTGACAACGGCACTTGGGAAGAAACTACTTTACCAGCAGGACGTTCAGCAATCGAATATAAATGGATTTTTAAACTCATACGAAAACAAGATGGTTCCATCGACCGCTACAAAGCACGGTTAGTTGCTAAAGGATGTAGCCAAATTCCTGGACTGGATTATGATGACACGTTTTCTCCAGTCATACGATACTCATCTCTCCGCGCCTTACTAGCCTTTGCGACGATTAACGACTACGAGATCGAACAGATGGATGCGGTTATGGCCTTTGTTCAAGGATCTTTAGAAGAAGAGATCTATATGAAATTACCAACACTGCCCACGGTAAACGGCAAAGGAAAGGGTATACAAACTAATTCAAGTAAAAATCGAATTTGCCGTCTCCGAAAAACATTATACGGACTTAAGCAGTCAGGGCACGTTTGGAACAAGCTATTAACTAGCCATCTTCAATCAATGGGAATGAAACAATCAAACTTTGACGATTGCGTATATATTAAGACACTGACAGAAGGACTTCTAATAATTGCGATATATGTTGATGACCTGTGGACATTGCTTTGCTGAGATGGGCAAAGACTGAACTGTCAGCAAAGTTGAAGATGAAGGAGCTTGGACCTGTTCAACAAGTCTTAGGCATAGAGATAAAACGCAACAGACGAACAGGCACGACAACGCTGAGTCAAAGAAAATGCATCCTAGAAATGCTGAAGAAATACAACATGATTGATTGTAATGCTGTTGCCACCCCTAGTGAAAGCAAACTGCAGCTTTCAAAGGCACAATCACCAACGAGCAATGCTGACCGAAACGAGATGAAAAAGATTCCATATCGATCCCTGATAGGAAACTTACTGCACTCCTCCCAAGTAACAAGACCAGACATCGCTCACATCGTTGGTGAACTGGCGAAATTCTGCGAGAATCCTGGACAAGCTCACTGGTCAGCGGCGAAGCGAGTGCTGCGTTACCTCAAGGGGACCGCTGAAGTTAAGCTGGTGTACCGACGAGATGGCAATCTCAACATTGAAGGATTTAGTGATGCGAGTTTTGCTGACTGCATTGATACAAGACGTTCAACAACTGGCTATGTATTTCTCCTAGCTGGTGGTGCGATAACATGGAACAGCCGACGACAACCAACCGTGGCTGCTTCCACAACAGAGGCGGAATATATGGCCCTTTCCGCTGCAGCAAAGGAGGCCATCCTGCTACAAAAATTTTCCACTGAGATTCTTCAATCGGCAAGTCCAATAATGATCAGTGGTGATAACAAGGGAGCGGTAGATCTGACAAAGAACTCAGTATTTCACAACCGCACGAAACACATCGACGTTCAACATCATCTATGTAGAGAAGCCGTGCAGAGAGGAAAAATCCTAGTTAAAAGAATCAACACAAACGAAATGATTGCAGACTTTCTGACAAAATCGATATCCCGTTTGAAAAATGATTGGTGCCGACTTCAATGTGGTTTGATGGCCTAACAGGCTACCAAACCCAGGGGGATATTGGAGATATATTTATTTGTTGTATTTTTACCACTTTGCTACTAGTTGGCGTTGCTGTAAAGAACTCTTCTGTATTCCCTCTGTTTCTTTATTCTCCTGAATAAAGTTATACAACATTCTCTCATATTGTTGTCAAAACAAGGAAGACGTATGATTGTTTTTGTTAACACATGTAATATGTCAAATAACTTGTAACAACGTGCCATGAGTGAATATAACGAGTAAATAATGATAATGTTTAGTAGCACGTGCCTTTATGGTGCCATATGATACCATATAGTACCAGTGGAACTTTCAATGCTAAGATATGGCATGTAATATATCAAACAACACGTAACAACTTGTCATGAGTGAATATAACGAGAAAATAATGATAGTTGGTTTTGTTGCATATGCCCTAATGGTACAATATAGTATTGTTAGAACTTTCAATGCTAAGATATGGGGTGTAATATATCAACCAACTCATTACGAGTTGTTAGATCTATTGTTATCCATAGCTTATTTGTATCAAGAGCATAATGCTGTTAGGCTTAATGTTATCTAAAACTCACTACTGTTATACATATTGCTTATTAATAGTAGTTAATCGCTTGCTTCAATAGTAGACGATAACGTAGAAACACTTTAGTAATTTAATATTAAAAAATAATAGATGCTTACACACAACGCTTCAGCAATTGAAGCTCACTTCGTTTAACATTATGTGGGAATTCTTACAAATTAAAGAACTTTTATTTTTTTAAATATATGAGGAATAACTCCCTCTCCATTTACCTTTCAGTTCTTCAAGTTTATTTGCTTAAATTCTCTCTATACATTACCTTACTTAAATAGTAATTTACAACTTAGTTTTCATATTTATTTATTTTCTCTTATGTGTGTTAAAATGTTGATTAATTCAATATATTCATGTACGATGCTATAACATGAAAATGTGCTCCCTTTATCCGCTTTGGCGGTAAAATCATTCTTGTTTTAAATGTCATCAAATGCTATTCAAATGGTATTCGGTCGGGAATGATGAGAAACGAAAAAATATAGAACTAAATACTACGTTCGAGAAAATAAATTTTTGATAAAAAAAAAAAAAAGAATGGGAGCTAAAATAAAAATGTGGATAAGAGGGATAAAATTAGATGAACTCAGGATTTCCTCTAATTTCCCATATCCTTCTCAAGGGGTTTAATTTCTTGTTGGTATTGTTCTTATATTATTATCCAAAATGGGAACATAAAAATCAAGCTAACAGAAACAAATGACAAAATTTAAAAAGAATATACAAAGGATCAGCAGCAATTATTATTTTTGTTAAAAAGTTCGTGACCTATAAAAAACAAACAAGCTTCTCCTTGACCTATTTCGCAATATTAATACAAAAAAATAACTGCTTAATAATTACATCATAATTATTCTCTATCCAACGAAAGATGAATGGCGTCTATCCAGTTAGACTTCCGTCTGTCGAGTGGTAGAGCATCTGCTAATGCTTTCTAAAGTACGAGTACTGTTCACTTTGTACATCGTCTTAGTCGTTGACATGGAAGCTGGATGCAATTTGGGCCGTTGTTATCCTTCAACAGGTCCATAAGTTTCTAATCAGCCAATCAAAAGTAATCAAGTTCTAAATAAAACGGTATGAGGAACTTATTTTAACTATGCCATCGGTCTCATTTCAGGAACTGTCTCAACGTTATATTAAGGAGTTATTGTTTTCTTTGTTTGTCATTGCCACTTCGAATACACTTCTAAAGATATGTATCCCGAAGTTTTAAAAGTATCCAAAATCACCCCAATTTTTAAGAAAGGAGATTCTAATATTTATTCCAATTATCGTCCAGTTTCATCATTACCAATTTTCACCAAAATTTTCGAAAAATTGTTTTATTTTCGTCTTTCTCACTTCACTTATTCTTTCAATCTATTAACTCCTTATCAACATGGTTTTATACCCCACCGCGGTGTAGAAACTGCTTGCTATGACTTGATTGAGTTTGCATCTTCTGAAATGTGTACAAATAAGCATGTAGCTTCTATCTTTCTTGATTATTCTAAGGCATTTGACTCTATCTCTATTCCACTATTGCTTTATAAGTTGTCTAATTTTTACAATATTCAAGGTCCTCCACTTAATTGGCTTTCAGATCTTTTAACTAACGGAAGTCATTACCTTGAACTCAATGGAACATCTTCTGCAATTCTTTCACGCAACCTTGGGGTACCACAAGGATCGAATTCTTTCCCCATTACTCTTTAACTTATCTTTATACAGGGTGTTTTTGAATTGAGTACAGATTTTTTGGGAGATGATAGAAGAGGTCCTTAGAAGTATTTTTTGTCATATGAACATGGGGTCCCCGCAGCTCCGTTTACTTACAATACTGCATTGAACAATCAAATGACACCGGGACGCAGTGTGCGTTGGTAGGCCTACATTATTTTATTTTTAACAATTAACACAAGCAATCTACTGTATGTAACAAATCTTTACCTACTGCTTTCCCAGAATGCGATTAGTTCATTTACATATGGACTAATCGTATATTACAAAGGGGTTGGATACCATGAAATCTTGCCGAAGTTTGTCCTAAGACTTTTCAACAAACAAGCACGTACACCTTGAAATTTCTTTGCAAACAATTACTTTAAAAGTTATTACAAGGTTCTCGAAATTCGGACCCCCTGCCCACCCAGGGGAGCAGAAAGGAAATGCACGTTCGGTCACATGGCTCCGCCCCCAATAAACGCAGATCTTCGAAATTTTGCAGGAAGCTTTCTAACTGCCGTTCCAAAAAAATTAGTTTCCCCGATTTTCGATATTCGAATTTTAAGGGTGCGAAAACTGATAAAAATCGATTTTTCGGGGGTGTTTCACAAAATTTTCTGATTTTTTTATGCAATTTCGCGGCGAATAAAGATAAAGCAACGAAATTCGGAGGGAAGGTTCTCGGGGATATTTCCACTTTGGGAGGGGCGCCAGGAGAGTCCAAAGATTGGCCCCCAGTTTTATATCTTTGCCGTCTAACTCCAATGCAGTATTTCGCGAGTAAAAATAGGTATAGAATAATGATATTTGGTACGGTGATAGCAATTGACGAGATCAAATGTCTGTTTGGTTCATTTCTTAATTGTCTTGATCCAATTTTCCGGTATTTTATGTTTTCCAGATTTTTTCCGGATTATTTTTTTGGTTTTCATAAATTAACATACAAACTGGCATGTTGAAAGCTTAGTTTGTACATTGGTCATAAAATACCGATTTTGTTATTTGATTTAAAATTTATTTAAAGTATCCATGACTATTTTTCGATTTATTATGAAGTAGCTGATATACTCGGCGTTGCTCGGACTCTTTGCTGATGAAATTTTGCAATTTTTGAATGTGAATATACAAAAAAAGTGAATATTATTCTTCACCTTTCATCTCCGGCCCTGCGTCAAATTCACTCAGCTAAAGGGCCGGTGATTATAGAAGAGTGAAATAGAACACAATAAGAACATTTTTAAAAACTTTGTCTGTCTGTTTAAACACGCTAAAATCCAAAACTACTTGACCAATCTTCATGGGGTTTTCACAGGTAAGTTGAGGTTAGCTTGCAGCAACAGATAGGCTTACGTAAAAAATTATCTTAATTTAATGTCTTGGAGTATGCTCACCTTAGAAGAGCCAAAAGATTTTGGAGTATGCTCACCTTCATCAGTTGATTTTTAGAAGACTCTCATACATAACAATAGCGAAGCATTGCCGGGTCTGCTAGTCTATATATATAATCGGCTAATGTCATCGCTATGTTGCCAAGGTGCGTATACATTGTTTGTATCAGCATTTTTTGATGGCATTTTTATATCAGCATTGTTTAATAGCATTTTTCTATCAGCATTGTTTGATGGCATTTTTATAACGCGTAGCCCACGAGAAAGACTACGTTCATATTAGTCTTTCTCGTGGGCTACGTTTATAACGTAGTAAGCGTCATCGCTATGTTGCCAAGGTTAAGTACACATTGTTTTTATCATCATTGTTAAAAGTCAAATAAATGAAAAGTCGCTTGTTCTTCGCTTTTATGTTTAGGTTGTGTTGGTCGTGGCCTATTCTTTTCGTCGGCTACGGCATGTATTAATTTCATCAACCATTGTCGACGCAACATACAAAACGACAAGTCGCTAATTGAAGCAAACACGACGGGCTAAATGTTCACACATGCAAGCAAACAAACATAAATGAGGTCAATTTCATATAGGCCTATATAGATTATTAATTTCTATGTTTTTTGAGAGACTTAGCTTCAGTTTTGGACTTTTCCCATTATTGTGTGTGTTAAAATTCAACTTTATAACTTACTTCAAGGTTGCTTTTTAAAACCGGACCAATAGAAGAATAGGCATACATGTTTACATTGCGCTTTATATGTATAGAGAAAAGAAGACAGAGATAAGATTACGAGTATTGTTCAGAGAAACTCTGCAGTTAAAAGACAAAAAGGTATTCGGGCGTCAGCAATATCTTAACAACGGGAGCTTCATTTAGAGCAGGAGGGTATAAGAGCTTCTACGTCAAGGGCAAGGGAAATTCCAAGGAAAGATGGGTCTAAAGTATCCAGTGATATTCTCCGGTGGTGAAAATGGATATCAGGTTATCCAACAATAGGATAAATAAAGTCCCGGGCGACGCCGAGTTATCAGCTAGTTTATTAATGATCTGCTTACCACGCTGAATATGGCAAACCCTATCTTGTACGCAGACGATGTGACTCTATTGCTATCCCGTTCTAATATCTCCCAATTATTGGACGATATTAATAGTGTTCTTTCTAAACTTAAAAGCTGGAATGACGCGAATTCTTTATCTCTTAATACTGCTAAATCAAAATTAATGTTTTATTACCAACGTAATAAAAGTAACATTCCTATCAATCCTCCTATCTATTACGGTCTTCAAATATTATCAACTACTAGTTCTTTTAAATACCTTGGCTTAACCATAAAACATGACCTTACCTGGGATTTGCACGTTGACATTCTTTTAAGAAACCTTAACAGGTACCAAGGAATGATTTCTCGACTTCATTATCTTCCTAATTACTTATTGATACTTCTTTATTATTCTCTGATACATTCTTCTCTCTGCTACTGTATCATTTTTTGGGGTTCATTAACCTCGTATAACACGACTAGATTGTTAAGACTACAGAAGTGGTTCCTGCGTACTATCACCAAATTTCGTATTCCGCAATCTGTTTCTCATTTTTTTGCTTTACTTCAAATCCCAACGGTTCGTCAGATCTATTTTATACAATTATGTTCCTTTGTTTTTAAGGTCTTAAATAAATAGCTAATTTTATCCCGCCCTTTCAATATTATTTCACAGTCAGATAAGCACAATTATCCAGCTAAGACCTTGTCGCTGCATTTCATATGCCGGTTTAATGTTTTGGTCTTATTTACCAGAGGATGTACGGGATATTCCATCGTATCCGCTTTTTAGAAAAAAGCTTAAAGTCATTTCTTTTATGGATCAACGTATCGCCTATCTCTAGTTCACTCTTAACGGTTTCTCATTTCTTCTTTTCTTTCGCTTTTTTTTTTTCTTTCCTCTTTCCCTTTCTTTTTGTTCTACTTTTATTGTATCTTTGGTTTAGATTATAATTTAATTATTATTTATTTAATTTGTTTTATGTATGATTTTGAATGATATTTTATGCAAATATTGTTATATATAATGCACAGTGAAGTCAATATGACCCTTATTAGCGCTTGTCTGGAATGGTTTGTCACGTTTTTTTTGTTGTTTTTTTTTTGCATTTATTCAGAGGACTTTGTTTGCTCCAACCAGTTCCGTTTATTGTTAATTGTTATCAGTTTTTTTGTTAATTTTGTTGTAATTTTCTAATTATTTGTTAACTAACGACTAATCTTGTTGTTTATCTATTTATATATATTTTTTTGTTTTTCTGTATCTTGACACATTACGTGCTGCCGGGGACCTAACTCGTCGGTCTATGACCATACCGGCCCCGGTTATGCACTGTTTGTAACATTAATTATTATTAAATTTTAAAATTAAAAAAAAAAAAAAAGATGAGCTCCGATTCTGGTGAGAGGAGAAAGTAGAAAGAACCTGAGCTTCACATCCTGTTAACTAAACACTATTAACTCCTTAATGCCAGGTTAAGTTAATTCGCGACGTACCATTCCAAGGAATGGATTACTTATTACACAGATACGACATATGATGACGTCTTATGAGAAAAATCGAAAGTGATCACGTGATTGTGCCCCAGGCTACCACCAGATGCGCTACAATCGTTAACTATATTAAATTATCGTATTTAATAAAAACCATCATTATAATATATCCTCATAACCAGCATAATATACCCACTTTCCACCATATAACAAGTAAAAAAATGCTACTTCAAATCTGTTTACAGGAATTAAATTGTCAGAAAATGATGGTGTTATTTGATATATCATACGACCCCCTTTCCATTTAAAAAAATTGACTTAGATTCAAGATGGCAGATTTCAAGATGGCGGCCATGTTCGGTACATATCGTAAAAGATAGATCACCTCACCCTTACTGGAATATTCAGATTTCCCAATTCCTGCAAGGTTTTCGAAAAAACAGGGTGTATTGAGACTTTTGACTCACCCTGTGTATTCCATCTGTACATTTTTATTACATGGAAAATAACATATCATTACTTTCGATTAAGTATCCCTTCAATCAATGGACAATAGCGACTTATTTTTGGTATTTTAAAGCAATTCTGATGCAATAATTATATGACTTATTCGTATAAAACAAAATACACTGCAAATTAAAAAAATTCATATAATTTCAAGCCGACCTGGTATTTTCAATACATTTGAGTTTTTCTATCATCGCATCAATTAATTTTACAATGAAAATATAAAATGATGCTACCGAGGAATAACCACTCTTTTACTAGAGAAAAAGTACATGTATAACAGCCACCAAGATATAAAGAATACAGGTAGCGCCGTCCGAGAGAAAAACTGACTGTCGCCCCATCTTGTGTTGGTAATCGGAATATTGCCAGCTTCATGACGTCACAAGGTCCAATCTTTAAAACCTATTATGTGGAATATTGCGTTTACACAGCAAAATGCCATCATGCGCGATTCCCACTTGCAATGATACAAAATATAATACAAAAGATAAGAATATTTCCTTTTTTCATTTCCCCCAAAGATCTAAATTTAATTAAAAAATGCTTAATATCATGCAAACTGGATAAAAATATTTGTATCACAACTACATTGATTTGCTCTAACGATTTTAAAGATGACGATTATGAAAACAAATACCTAGGCCTATGTCAACTCATGAATCGAAGATCACGTCTAATGAAATCTGCGATTCTGAAGTAGGAGGATATACGAATTCAATCAGAGAATATACGAATTCATTGTTTTCATAATCGTCGTCTTAAATCGTTAGATAACTACAAGCAAGAACGGATCAATGGGAGAAGGGGGTGCAACAAGTGAATGTTCTTCTGTTCTAGCTGCAGCGCTGGATTTGCCAATAGGCCGACTAGGCCGCGGCCTAGGGGCGGCAGATTTCAGGGGGCGGTGGATTTCATTAGTTTGACTATTCTATTCAGTACTTATTTATCTACTTAAATACGTATTATTTACGGCCTAAATAGTCTTAGTTTACATTACATTACTTACAAGTGATCACGAAAGTAGGGGCGGGAGAAAGTCAGTGGCCTATACTAAGGAAAAGTATAAATCCGGCGCTGCTACAAGTGAATGTAAGAGCAAATTGGCTAGGTATCGTAGATATGTAGTTGATGCAGAATTTATAACTGATGATCTTAACGTAACCTAAAGAATCCTTAATATTCCATGATTTAGTTGTAAATGTTAGGTAAGAGGATATACGAATTTATTGTTTTCATAACGTTATCTTTGAAATGGTTAGAGCAGGGATGGATGAAGGGAGCAATCACTGGTTAGAGCAATCACTGCTGTTATGGTACAAATATTTTTATCCAATTTGCATGATATTAACCATCTTTTAATTAAATTTGAACCTTTGGGGAAACGGAAGAAGGGAACATTTTTATCTTTTGTATTAAATTTTATGTTATTGTAAGTGGGAATGGTAAGATGGTATTTTGGTGCGTAAAAGCACTATTCCCCTTGTCATGAAGCTGGCAATATTCCAATTACCAACACCAGATGGGGCGCCAGTCAGTTTTTCTCTCGGACAGCGCTACCTGTATTCTTTATATCTTGACAGCCACTAATCTGTATGTTATTAATACTTAATAAAAAAATTTTAAAAATAAATTTGTCAGAAGTGGGATTCGAACCCACGCCCAGTAAACTGGACTGCGACCTGAACGCAGCGCCTTAGACCGCTCGGCCATCCTGACATGCCTGCACTAGATTCAATTATATTTTAACAAATTAATTTATTTATATTTTTGTAGAAAATTTTTTCGCATTATGTGAATTTTTTGAAGTTTCTCCCTTTTTTAGGGTTCCATTGTCACCCTCCGCTGTCTGTCCGTCCTATTACTAAGACTCCGGGCTGTATCTTTTGAACGGTAGCCAGTTGAAATTTTCACAGAATATGTGTTATTATGGCGGATTGTCGAACAAATAATAAAAAACGTAAAACGTTTAAAAACAAGAGGGTCCCCATACAAGAAACGTTTTTTTGTCATTTTGAAATAATAATTTCAACAATTAAGAATACTTTTGAAATACTGTAAAACAACAATTAAAGCTGTGGCCACACTGAGCGCTACACTACGGACGCGACGGATACAAATCTGTTTATTGCATTGCTTATTTGAAGACTTACGTAAGAAAGAATGTTTATTCCAATTATAATTATTAAGACTGGAACAAAAATCAAAACAAGTTATTTCTTTATCTTAATACTAGGTGATATGCCCGGCGTTGCTCGGTCTGTTTGTTTGATGAAATTTTAATGTCGTATCCCTTGCGCCATCTCTTGAGGAAACGAACAAACATAAACCAAGATATATTTACCCCCACCCCCTCCGTTTGGAGACATATAAACCTTACTCTGAAACTAACGAACATATTGTGCGAATATGAGCTCAATCGGATAAGTGGTTCAAGAGTTTTTAGAACATTTACAGACGCACCCTGAACCTGAGTTTTTATATATAAAGATTGGATTGGCTAAATCTGGTATATTTTCTCCAATTTTTGTATTTAATGCCATATCATTTTTAGAATTCTGTGTTGTTATCACTACTGTTGAAACAAACAGAGCTGTCTATTGTTGCACAAACTTTACCTTGCGTTGTTCGTCAGGAGATATATATTTTTGGTCCATAATTTGAATTTAAATCCATGAATTATTATCGATAAATATTATTTTTTCGAAATCTCATGTAGACAGTGACCTTCTTCTTGCTTTGAAGATCAAATTTGCAAATTTCATCAAGATTGGAATTAACCTAAACTAAAGATTTATAAGAGAGAAATTATAAACTAAAGAGAGATTTATAAACTAAAGATTTATAAGAGAGAAATACACATGGACCTATCTGTTCGCTATGCATTTCAAAATGGCTAGACCAATCTTGATGAAATTTTTCATGGTGATTCCGATGGAACCTGGGAAGATTTTAGGTAGGTCGTGGTGGAGATATCGCGCTTCATGGAAAGCACACTCTACAATTCGTTACCCCCCCCTCCCTAAAAGAGGTTAATTTGGTTAATATGTAGTGCCACACCAGTACACGTGTTACATTTGTAGTGCAACACCAGTAAACGTGTTACGTTTGTAGTGCAACACCAGTTAATGTGTTAACAAACAGAAAATGAATTTTTTATAAAAGATTTTTTTTTTTCGAAATCTCATGTAGACAGTGCTCTTCTCCTTGCTTTGAAGATCAAATGTGCATAATTTCATCAAGATCAGAATAAAACTATAAATTTGTATAAGACACAAACATATATACATACATTCATTTTTATATATATAGATTTGGCATTGTAAAGCCTCTGTTCATATCGTTCCAAAAAACTATGAATAAAAAACATATTGCATAATTATAATTATATCGTAATATTTATAATTAATTATAATAATTACAGTATAAATATTAATTATATTAATTCATTATAATTGTAATAAAGATTATTTCTTGTAAATTTAAATTTATCTTCTCTTTACGTAAATCTTCAAATAAGCAATGAAACAGAGTTGTAAACAAATTGGAGCGAACATAGCATCCGTCGCATCGGCTCGGTATGGCCGTAGTTTTAGCTGCAGGCGATGAACACATTGCTGGTCTATCGCGCATGCCCGTCCACGACGGACTTTTTGGACGTCCAGAAAATAAAACGTCCAGAACGTCGCGTCCATAGCGTCCGAATTCTGTGTGGCCACTTACAATAGAGAATAAAGGCGCATATTTTTGGACGCGTACCGTCCGTCCCGTCCATCGCGTCCGTCGCGCTGTGCGGCCGCAGCTTTAGAATACTGTTGAAATAAAACAATTAACAATGTAAGTTGTGTTTGATTGCTAAGATGTGTGATGTTAAGATATGTTTGATTGTTAAGATGTTGGATTCTTCAATGGAGTTAATTCCAGCTCTGTTGAATTCAAAGCTCTAAACAGTAGACATAAGAGTTGAATTTACCTGAACAAGACGCAAATGTCAAAAAGCGGCGACGGAAAACAGCAACACTTTACGTTGGCAAAACAAAATGGAACATAAATATTTAATCTGTGGAACACGCTAAACTTAAAATCTTTTTTCAGGTTATCTGTTAATTTAATATTTGAAAACTTTGTTCAAAGCGCTTATTACAAAGCAAACAATCTAAGAAGTGCGCGAGTTTAATTTATGGCCATATATTTTTAATGGTCAAGAGCTGTGTATGATAAATTGCCGGTATTGAGTTAATCTTTTACCGAGATTGAAGCAGTGTTAAATTCACGCCCCTGATATTTTAATATTTGAAAACTTTAATGTTCAAGAGGTGTGTATGTTAATTTGCCGGTATTGAGATATATAAGTGCGGAGAGTTGAAATCGAAAGTTTTTGAACTTTCAGTTTGATTTCCAATACTTTTCCAAAGTAAACAATCTAAGCAGTGTGCAGAAAGTTTTAATTTAAGATCAACAGACTAATTTACTAACGACTAATTTGCCGGTGTAATTACTTATTTTATAAATTTTGACACAAACTATTATAGATTATATGTCTATAAAAGCCGAAATCGAGAACACAATGCGACACCCTCCAGAACCTGGCATATTTTGGTAAATATATTATATGGTAGTACGGAACCCTCGATGCGCGAGTCCGACTCGCACTTTGCCGATTTATTTTAAACATTATCTTCATTTCTTCTTAATAAAAAGGAGGAAGAAACAACATAAAATGCCTGCATAATTTAAATTTTAACTTACTTCTTGTTTCTAATCTATGCAAAAGTCATCTTATTGTTCTTGAATGTTAAAAATTATGATAATTTTTGATATTAACTATATCGCCGAAAACGTCATCGGTTTCTCATTTATTTCAATCTTTTCATATTTTAACCATTAATCAAATTTATTTAATTCAATCTTGTTGTTTTATTTATAAAGTAATAAGTTCTTTACTCAAAATTACAACCCCAATTACAATCAAGTTATACCAAGACACCCATCCTTATTCGACTCGGAGCGCTGATAATATCCGCCTCCCATATGTAAATCGTGAGTACCATAATCGTTGTATATCAATTAAAGGTCTGGAAAATTGGTCGATTATTCCCAAGGAAATATGAATAACTTCACCATACCTAACTTTTTGAAAATATTTAATCCGATACGTTACCACTTCAATAAGTTAACATCTCTTAACTAGACTTTGTTAGGTTTATGTATTTGTTTTATTATTTTAGTAATCAGTCTGTCAGTATCCGTTATTGATAATGGTCTCTTATAACTAGCAAACTATTTACTAGTTACCAACCGACCTTATATTTTTCAATTTTTCATCATATTATAAACTTCGCTGAAAAGAATGTTACCCAATTTATAAATCATTATCCTTATAATTACATTATGATTAATGTATATTTTGAAAGTTTATAACCTTTGCATATTGTTATAATCTCGACGCTACCTACTGGGACCAATTCCTGTCGGTCTATGCCCTAATGGGTCCCAGGAGCACCCCTTTGTATAATACTTATTATTATTATTATTATTATTATTATTATTATTATTATTATTATTATTATT
>JAHWFO010017185.1:5450864-5476527 GCA_023313115.1 Rhysida immarginata
CGACGACCGACGACCGACGACCGACGACCGACTCGTGTCCTTTTGCAGACACCTCCTCACAGAGCTAATAATTGGCATGTGCCCTTGAACATCGTCACTGGACTATGGAACAGTGGCGACGTGTAGCATGGTCAGATAAATCCCGGTTTCAGTTCTGTCGAGTTGATGGGCGCATGAGCGTGTGGCGTATGCCCCATGAGCTATGGATCCTACGTATCAACAAGATTGTATCCAGGCAAGAGGTGGCTTAATTATGGCCTGGGCTGTGGTCAATAACTCTCCAGAACGATCCCAACACCTCACAGAGTCGATGCCTCGACGTGTTACTGCAGTTTTGAGGGGTCGCGGATTAGCATCACATCCAGTACCTTCCCATGGCTTTTGGCCAATTAGTTTATAATATAAAAATTCGTTAAAAATTTGTCATATTGTTATTGAAAATATTTATATTATATTATTTACTAAAAACATAAAATAGAAAACTCAAATGCATTTGTAGACTAATTTCAACTTTCAACAAGTTAAAATAAAATTAAAATACATTTAAAAATTTCTAATTAAACTTTGAGGGCGAAACTCTGAACAATTTTTCACTGCCAAACTGTAAATATGTTGAACTCATTAAAAATTGTGTATTCATATTCAGATCTTGAAGAAATGAATTTGTTAATTGGCGAAGTTTTTCGATTGTTAAATTTTGACGTTTTTGTTTTAGATGGTACCTAATTTAATTATTGAAATCGTTCTTTTTTGTTTAAATTGATTATTTTTCAATTCTTAAAATTAGACATTTTGTTCAACTATTCTTTACTATTGATTGATAAAATTTTAAATGTTTTTATCTCAAATTATCAATTTTGACGTGTTACACTCTTAACACTGACAAGGCGATACGAGTTCAGATGAATTATTTGAAAAAGTCACTGGGCGACTGATACTGTTTTTAATTTTTGCTCTTTTTCTTAAGGAGTTTTCAAACTGTGAAATAAATATCTCTATATTGTAAAAATCCACTGACACAAGAAACACAAAATATTATTTCGTTCGAAAAATTTTCAGATTGATATATTGTTAAAAAATTTTCACATTATTTAATAAAACATAAAATAGAAAATTCCAATGCATTAACAGATTAATTTCAACTTTCAACAAGTTTAAAGAAAATTAAAATAACATTATGAGTAGACAAAATTTTAATAGATGCGTTTACAAACAATACAACAAAAACTATACCAATTCAACAAGAACAACAAAAAAGATATTCAATACAATAATAAAATTTTCCACAAACAGAAAAAAATATTAGAACAAATACCAAACATAAAAATCATACCAAAAATAACAAATAACATTACTAAAACATTAATAACCACCACCAACCTAAAAACAACAATCAATCAAAATAATAGCACAAATATCAATTTCAAAGAAATATGTCAAAATAATAAAGAAAAATGGAACATTAGAAATATAATTTATCAAATACCATGTAAAAATTGTGAACATATCTACACAGGTCAAACTAAACGACAATTAGAAATAAGATTAAAAGAACATGAAAGAGCACTTCGCCACAAAGACAAAAACAACCATTTAGTAAATCATTGTATCAAAGAAAACCACACACCAGATTGGAATAACACAAAAATCATTGGAAAAGAAGAAAATTATAAAAAAAGATTAATTAAAGAAACAATAAATATCATTACAAATAACAAAAATTTAGCCAAGCCATCAATAGAGATAAATAATAAATGGACACTACTTTTAAACAACAATTACCCTAGTATACAATAGCCAACAATTACAACCAACTTAGCTTCATCATCTTTATATCAATTGTTAAATTCTTATTTCAACTGTTTTCACCATTCAAAAATGTTTTATCCTACGTTTTATTCTCGAAAACGTTTTATATAAATTTTATCCCAAATATTTGGATCACCCTCTTCAAAATTTCATCTGTATTTCAAAACACTTCCTTCAAGATTATCGTTTTCTACTATCAACATTATCTTCACAAGACTTCATCTACATCCTCAATAGACTAAATTTATTTCTACTATCAACAACATCTTCAATAGACTACATCGTTTAAGTTTTCTTCCATCTCACAAGTTTCTTCATCGTTTTTCAAGATTGGTGACTTTATTTTTTTTGTTTTTATTAAATTTTAATTTTACGATTTTCCCCATTAAAATGAGACTACCCACATTTAAATTTAAAATTAAAATAACATGTACATAATTTCTAATTAAACTCTTCTGGCAAAACTATGAACAAGTATTCGCTGCAAAACTGTATATATGTTGAACTCACTGAAAATTGTGTATTAATATTCAGAAAACAGCAGCGTCTAAATATTCAGAAATTAAAATTAGATTTTTACTTCCTAACGACATAGTATGTTGTTTTCTTCGTCATAAAAAAGTTCAAACTTTTCCTTAAGATTCATGGAAGCCGCATTCAAGAGTCAACCAGAGTCACCATCATACAACGGCCTTCTAATGAATATGCATAGCCAGCATCTGGTTAGAAATTACGTTGGGCCATCAGTTTCCCTTGGAATAAATAAATAATTGAATTGAAACCTCTAAGTTTCACCCACTTTACAGCTTAAGCCTTTGTTAACTATTTAATCCCTACCGGCATAGCTCCTTTCATTCGGCGCTTTTATTTCCTTTTAATTCTTTCGTGCATTGTCCGATGGCGCCAACAGACGCATCCTCCCATCGTCGTTGGAAACGACCCGCGTAGCTACTAAAGACAAGGGAAGGGGCCTCGTGCGCGCTAATCGAAAGCCTGGCAAAGACCTGCAGACACCATTCGGGCGTAGAACGTGCGATGCACTTAGAAATTAACATTAGAATAATTAGCGGAGATCAGGAGGAGCTTAAGTTTCGCCGCGGACGAGACAAGGCGCCCTGACCATTAATGGCCATTCTTCTTTTACCCATGGAAAACCTCGAAAGAGCATGGCTCCCTTGGATAATTTTTTTTTTGTTTTCGTGAATCATTGTCAGTAAAAGAAAGTAACTTAAATTTTGCTTTTCAGCGATTTAATTATGTTTCTATGTTTCAATGAAATTTATATTCTCCATTAAAAAAATAACTGAAAAACGCTTAATGCTCCTATGGTTTGGTTTAATGAAACATTTAAATAAAATAATTTGAGAAATATTAAATATGGAAACGTTAGGGAATGACGAGAATTTTATAAATCTGCAAAAAACTGAACTTCCAGATAATTACCAAAATAAGCATAGTGATTTAACAAAACATATCCTGTGATTTAGAAACTCGCGGGTTTCTATTGGTGGATTTGCCTATTTCCAATTTAGTCACAATAATCTATACAGGGGGTTTCAAAAATACTTTTACAAACTTTGGGGACAAGTTCCCTACACCAAAACAAGAAAAAAATCTCATATAAACAAATGTCGGAAAATCCTTCGTATTCGAGTTATTAATGAGTGTTTACAACGTAGGTGATTGGAGCTCATCCACACAAAAACTCAAAATAAATGCTCGAAATGTCCTCCACTTGCTTCTAAACACGCATGCACTCGTCGAATCATGGACTGTCGCACCCTTTCAAATAATCCCTGACGGTTTCGAATGGTTTCGCAGGCTTCCATAACACGTTGATGAAGACTTTCTGCATCCGGGTGGTCTGCTGCATAGACCAATTATTTAAGGTGTCCCCAGAGATAATAATCCAAAGGATTGAGGTCGGGGAAACGTGCAGGCTATGGAACTGGTCCTCCTCTACCTATCCATTTGTCATGGTGGATACCAGCTAGTGCATCTCGAATATTACCATTCGCGTGGCCGTACATAACAATCATGTCTGCCTGCTCACGAAATGAATATCCTGCCATGTTTGAACGAAGCACTTTCAATTAACTTACTTCCTGTAGTACATGTACACAATGGACACGTTGAAGACAGACGAAAGAAGAACGTAAAAAAGTCTCCCTGGTAACACAACGGATTATGTCTCCCCGGCAATGAGTCAAACGAACATTAATAACTCGAAGACGACGGATTTTCGGACATATGTTTATACGAATTTTTTTCTTGTTCTGTCGCCAAAGTTTGTAAAAGTACTTTTGAAACATCCTGTATATTTAAGTTCCAAGGGTGATTTTTTTCGACAGTTCGTTGGAGTAAACTACTGCATCTTGGTCTTAAACAGAAACTTCCAACTACTTTATTTTGGTCTTAAACGAAAGATCGTAGTCTGTAGATTTGTCAAAGTTAGTTTTTGTGCCCATAATTACTATTAATTAGCGGTAATTTACAATTAAAAATCGCTTACGCCGGTAAATCAAACAATACTCTCCACACTGGCATCACAATCAACAACTTTGCTAGCATTGATGATCAAATTAACAACAATTACATAAACAATAATTGTTAACAACGATAATAATAAACAGCATTACAGTCATTACGTTGTATTCCATTGTATACATATTAAACTAGATGGATCCCGTCAAAATTTGACAGTAAACAACCCATCTTATTATTATTCTCTATCTCTTTAATTAAAAAATAAATAAATAAATAATCGTCCGAGCAACAAATAGAATAAAAGAGCAACTTAAAAGCAGAGAACGTTGCACGGAAGCCAATGTTTGCGGATATACGTATAGTCCTCATCAGATAGGTTTACCTCGACCTTGAAGGTCTAGGATTATTCTTGAAGCTAAAATGGGAGGCAAGAGGATGAAAAGAAATCTGATGTAGTGCAGTGAAGTACTAGTATTTCATCAGATTTTTTTTCATCCTGTTGTCTCCCATTTTAGCTTCAAGAATAATCCTAGACTTCAAGGTCGAGGTTTAACTTATCTGATGAGGACTATAAGGACAGTTTTTATCATAACACTACACAGGCGCTTAAAACAATTTTAATTGTAAATTACCACTAATTAATAGTAATTCTGAACACAAAAGCTAACTTTGACAAATCTACAGACTAAGATCTTTCATTTAAGACCAAAATGAAGTTTAGAGATGCAGTAGTTTTCTCCAACGAACTGTCGAAAGAATCACTATTGAAACTTAAATATATAGATTTTTTAATTAAGAGATGGAGATTAATAATAAAAAGGGTTGCTTACCGTCAAATTTTGACGGGATCCATCTTGTTAAAGATAATTTTCCTAAACTGCCCAGCTATTGAATTAGAAACATCGGTTTAGTATGTTGTAGGGTCTCTGTTAGCCTGCAAGACAGCATGTACAGAATCCGCCAAAAAATGTGTACACACTTTATTAAATATCATCCATAATTTTTCCCTTTACAGCAAAATCGAAACTTACATCCCAATATTATTACATGCATAAAATGAAGACGAACTCGATAAAAGAAGGCCACAACTGCCACCTAGATATAGGAGATTACTTGATAAGAGTAGCTAGAAAAATGCATAGGAGCAACTATACGCCGCATTCAAAAGTATTTCAACGCTTATGATAATCACTCTGAGCACCTATCGTCATTGTAGAAGTCAAAGAATTTGATGCCTGTTTGAATTTAGTGCTACAACTTTTATATAGCTTTTTTCTTTTGCTGGAGTGTGTATACATTTTTTGACGGACTCTGTATACGGTTAGGCAACGATTCTACGAAGTGCTGCAGTGCATTCAGGTTTAGTGTTGCATCAAAGAGACCTTCAGCTACTGTAAAGACAATGCTGTTGAAGGATGGGTATCTTTAACAAATCCAAACATCCTCTGTTGGGTTAATTACGGGGCTCTGTGGAGACCAGGGTAGATGGTGGACGTCATTGATGGATTTTTATTCCCCCTTGGCAAACAAAGTTTATTGAAACGAACCACGTCGAGAGACTAGTAAACCTCCCTCTTTAGACATCGCTGGCGCCACGTACAACCATATGAAGACGTACAACTTTGCCCAAATTCTTATTGGTTCTATTAATATCCTCCTCTCAGATGTGTTCTTCATCAATAACGCTTTCTAGCCTATGGAACAATTTTTTATTCATCTCAGAATATTTTTAATGATCATGGCTTTTAAATATTCCTTGATGCCGTGTACTTGTTACGTTCATTTTCGAAATAACTGTCATATTTATCTTCTGTGGCCTGGACCTAACCTGTTTTTTTTTTATTTGAATTACCCATAATTTCCTCTTTGCAGTGTTTGCAGGAAAGCAAAAAAGCCTTCCACCTTGGTCAAAGTGATTGCACATTGATCAACAATAAGGCATCGTTTTTGCTCGTTAAAATTCGATGTTAGTAACTTATTTTAAAAGTAATAATTAGAAAATTATTGAGCTGCTTGGTGGCTTCAATGAAGTTCATTTGGATATCTTGGATTTGTAATGCGGTTCATATCCGCGGTAGCTCATTTGGTAAGTGCGGTGCCAGCAAGAGGCATGCTCCCTGGTTCGTATCCAGGTCGCAGAATTTTCCCTTCCCTTTTCAATTTGTTATTGTGATATGCTTGAAGAAATTTCTTCAATTTATTTATTATCTTTTGTTTAAATTAAGACAGTGTTAATTTTAATTGTTTAATTTCAGTTTGGTTATCTATTGTCTGGCCGCCATTTTAGCCATGTTCCCGATCCCGAATAGATAGGACATATGTGCCTTGTATAATTTTTTACTTACTTGTTAATGCTCTATCCGAATCTGAAGACAAAATCAAAACACCTGTATTCGAAAAAAACCTGTGTTATAACTTGGAGGCCATATATCGGCAAATCGTGGCCCGATTTGAACCATACTTGATTCATTTTGCAAGTTAGCCGATTTCAGGGGACCTTATTTCAACAGCTTTTCCTCTGTCGTGTGCAGTTTGAATACGAGAAAGTCTATAATCCATCTAGCTTTACTTTGCGCGAAATCTGATGTACTTTTCAATTGTTAGCCTCTCACATCTCCAGCAAAGTAAGGCTGGATGGACTATAGGAGAACACTAATAGATAGGACATGTATGGCTTGTATAATTCTTACTTACTTTTTGATGCTCTATCCGAATCTGAAGACAAAAGCAAAATCCCTGTATTCGAAAAATATTAGCCACATAAGACCGACTTTGCAAAACAATAATGGTGGTTTTAACTGGCTTTTAACATCGTTCTGACAATGCAGCACCACGTATCCTCAACTGGTTTTAAATTCATTTACTCCTCTGTACCTATGGGAGAAACCAAGAAAACGTTTGCTACAACTCTCAAAATAAAACTGTCAAATTCAAATAATAATGATTACATAAAAAGTAGAAATAAACCTCTAGAGCTGTGGTTAGATCTTGAATAATTAAATTACAAGGTATCATTAATTCGTGAAGAAACAGGAGACAAAATCTACTTGACCACAAAAAAGTTGACATTTATTGGCACAGATGTACATTTCGATCACAATGTGATCCTCAGTCAGTATGCTCATAGTGATCCTCAGTTACCTTGTGATCGAAATATACACAAATGTCAAATGATCCTGTTGAGTCAAATTCTATCTGTATATCTGTGCTAATAAATGTCAAATTCTTGTGGTCAGTAGATCGGGTATCTCCTGTTGCTTCCAGCATTAATGATACCTTGTAATTTAATTATTCAAGATCTAATCAAGAATCTAACTACTATTAATGTAGCGTCTGAGAATAAAAAAAGTTCTAAACAGGCTGTTTTTTTTATAACAACATTAGGGTGCTTAAATCCGGTAAGTTCAATTTTGAGGTATCCAGGTATCTACAAGCGTTCAAGCAGATTTTCTTTTTCTCAACAATGGTAATGTCAGACGTGTGGGCCACATGTCAGTCTCTTTGGATTCTGAAGTTCCACAGAACCATAACCTGCTCATTTTCCAGAACTGTCTTGACTTGATGCTCCCAGCGGCTTTTGCTGCATTCGAATACAAATTTTTGACAGAGTTTACAATAGATAATTTTCGAAATTTTGTCATAGCTATGCAAATAATCGGTCTCTGAAATTTTTCTGCATCCACTGATTACATGATCGACTAAAGTCGGCATTTGCTAATATTGATTATATGCTTGATTTTTGTTTTCATGCAATATGTTGACAGAACTTGTTCTAGAACTGTCGAGGTAGATGTGGTAGATGTTTCAATTTCCATCCTCTATAAAATAATATTTCATCTCATCATGGTCAACTTTGAGTGTTTTAAATCCAAGGGCATAACGTTTTTAGGGATGTTCATGAATTAAAATGGGCTAATGAACATGAATAAATTATGAATTCTCATTTGATTTAGAGACATCTGGTTTATTCGAGAGTCATCTAACTACCGGTGCCCTTATATAATTGGGTCACTAGTTCCCTTTAAGTTTATATGTGAATTGTAAAAATATGCTTGATTAGGAATTACGTCCACTGTTCCCTTTATTATCATCCTGCAAAATAATTACTACCATTTATAATTAAAAATTGTGTACGAGATAGTGTCTTCAGTTTTTCATCTGTCCTTGACGTAAACCTAATATAATATCTTAAAAAAACAACTGATTTAATATTGAACTTCATTCATTTTTTTTTTTATTTTTAATGCTAAACGATCCATGGAAATAGCCTGCAGAGAGCGGCTTAAGTCCAAAGACGGGCTTAATGATAAGTAAAACAGCCGAATTATACGCATAACAAAAAATTTAAGTGTGCTTGTATGATAGTACCTATTTTTCATATTTACATGATTTAGTTTTCTTAACCACTTTTAAATATGGTTACTGCTTCTCTGAGCGTATTAAACTATTTCTAATTATCTATTCTATTACAAATGAACGAATTTATTCACTACATATAGGAAAGCAAATCATTAATTTTACTACTAAAATAATAAGCTAATCTTTGCATTTGAAAAGTTTGAGATTTTTATTTCGTCAGTTGTTACATAACATCTTATTGAACCAAATTATTAGTTCCCCCCATGAAATAAATGGGACTTGAATTATGGCAATCTTGTTGATATTGATTAAACATCTACTACATGTATATTAGGTTGTGATTTTTTATTTCTAAGTTTAATCACCAATAAAATCGTCAACACCCCTCTTAAGAAATTAAAACTACTGCAATAATTTAAATATTTAAGAAAGTGTGTTTGAGCCCAAGGGTACAGGACAGTAAACTGTGTAGAATATATAATAAGTGAACAACTTTCAGAACATTCCTTTTTTTCAGTAACGGAATGAGATTTTAAATCGTGTAATCCTTAGAGAGCAAACCCAATTTTATTTACTGGGAACACTGGAATTCAAAGAGAGTATCTTATCACCTACAGGTGTTGTCTACGGTCGTCTCTAGAGTATTAGCCTGTTTGTCTATGTGTTCCTTAGTAAGCTTTCTTCCTTAAAATCCTATCGATTTCCTTGGCTTGTCTCTCGGCGGTGTCTTCGTCCCTGTCTCCCGTTCTCCGTAGACTTTAATTTATGGCCATAATATCGTTCTACCCGATGGAACCTTGTAAAAGACTCTCGAGTGCGAATGAGAACAATCCAATAGCAGATGTTGATGCTTAATCTTTCTCATTCAAGTCTTCTGCACGTTTCTTGTCATCCGCACGTGATCGTTATTACGCACCAGACTGTTAAAAATTAAAGGTCTCAAGTTCCTACTTTTTGTCAAATTTTTTTTCCTTCTTTTATTTATTTTCTTCGTCAGCAATTTCAGTTTATTTCTTTCAAAAAGAAATAAAAAAATGAAATAAAACAACTAAATGTACTTCATGACAGTTTAAAAACATTTCCACCACATATGTATAAAACTTCACAGTTTCGAAACAAATTTTTATAATAAATCACATATTATATTCAAAAGTGGAAAATATTTCACATATAAGCTTAGAAAGGTAAATAAGAAACTTAATTGCCAATACATTTTTATCATTTTTTTTTTCGTTCTTTTCTACCAAACTGCAAGGACTCAACTAGTTTTAAAAATTATTTCATGAACTTGAAAGCCATGTCTTATTCATATTACTTTTAAAAATTAATTACTTATTTTTCTAATCAAAAATAAAACTTGTTTAAAATTCTACCTCCTGCTATCAGAACTTAATGATGTCAAGAAAAATCCTTAAAAAAAGAAAATTGATCCAATATTGCTTCTCTACAGAAACTTTCATTCGGAGACGCGTCAGGATGTTAGATATACAAAATGGATATTGAAAAGAGTATAAGATGCCATTATGTATGTTTTTGAAAAGTCTTGCCATTGAAAAGTCTTTCCATGCCATTATGTATGTTTGGGCTTGTGCATGGGTCAGTTACTATTTGCTGCCGCTTCTTCTTCGCCCTTTCTACATACCTTCAAGAGTTATGTCGATTACCATGAACAAAATCGTTTATATCTAAGGACCACGAAACAACTTGTAATCAAATTTTTCTGGATATTAATGGCCAGAATCCTTTTATCAGAATCAGAATATTAAATCAAGTCTATCAAACTCGCGTCTTCACTTTAATAATCAAACCGATGCTATTATCGTAGCCGTTCACCGGAAATGTCACTAGAGGAGGCAGTGGCGTATATTTTTTATGGCATCTGAGTTTCGTCAAATTCTGCTATCTAATGTAATCTCTACCCTATTTTACAAGATTGTGATTTGGGCAAGAACATCAAAAATAAATATATGCCGCATATAAGTTGCTTATAACCAAGATCCCAAGATATTATTAGAATAATCCCAAGATAGAGACAAACAATTAGAATAATGACAAAAAAGATACACATATCACTTTAATCGAAAACGATTCATCCAATTAATGCTTAATAGCGTCGCCTTTAATTAGAAAATTTAGCCTATTCTAATTGTTAGCCTATTCTAGACCAATTTAGCACATTCTTCACGACTAATATTAGAACAAAAATATTTGTCTGCCGAAATTAATCTTGTGGGGATCTTTGCTGAAATCTAGCATTCATTAACTACCATAATTGGATTAACGTCTGATGAATTACTTGACCATGATAATACAGATATTTCTTTGTTATTTAGGTGTACAAGGTCTGTATAAAAAGTATCGGGAACAATTTCTTTTCTGACGTGACTGTAGTTCGCAGCGCGTTTGCACCGAACGTGCTCGGTGGTGTATGGTCTGACCTTCAAAACGCGCCAAGCCTCAGTCGCCAGCGAGCGTTTGTTCAGGATAAGATGACAGTGCATGCCATTTTCACTGCCAATTTGGCGATGCGGAAGATCTGCGCCAATCTCGTCCGGAAGGTCTTAACGGACGACCAAAAGCAGAGGCGCAAAACGGCGTCGCGACGATTCTCCAACTCCCTTAGAGTCCCGACTTTTTCCTATTCCCAAGAGTTAAATCCTTCCTCAAAGGACACCACCATGGGACCCTAAGTGCCGTCAAAGAAGCTTGCACGCGTACCCTTAAGGACCTTCCGAAATCCGCCTACCAGGGAGCTTTCGAGTCGTGGAAAAACCGCTGGTAAAAGTGTGTCGACGCTCAAGGGATGTACTTTGAAGAATTTTAAGGTTTTGTAGCAATATCTGAAATAAATCTACTTTTTCGAAAGTTTTTCAGATACTTTTTTTACACACCGTGTATGACCAGACGCATCATAATGCCGGAACAGAAAGAGATCACAGCACAGATCTTCAGATGATGGGATCATGAAATTGTCAAGTATTTCTTGACATTGCAGCATTTATTACACTATTTAGGAGAAACTGCCGAAATTTACATAATAACGACTATTACCATTGAATTTAGAAGCAATAATTGATATGAGCGAATTATGGTACGGTGTATTTTTGTTTGAATACGGAGAGTGTTCCTTATTAGTTTAATGGGAAAGCAAATGAAGTAATAATTTAAATAACTTTTTTATTATTCAACAACATTCATATATTTTAAGATTTAAAATTCACCTTCTCAAAATATTACACTTGCTGACTAAGTGCGCTCATTTTAAGTTAATAATTCATTAAAAATTTATTGATGAAAATCCCACAGCCTGGATTCAACCAATACGCCACCGTGGGCATGGAAGCATTATACAACCCCTGGCAAAAATTATTCGAACACAGCCTGCAAAATGTAAACAAAACATTTTAGTTAATGATCAAGTGTAATCCTGATACTTCAGACAGAATATAATTATATAGTTTTATTACTTAATCATTTCTTAATGCAAATAAGAAAAATGAGATCATTTGAATGAAATTTAATGCTTTAAACAAAATTATCAAGATATCCCTACTGAGGAAAAAATTATTAGAACACTCCTAGGTTAGGAAAAAAATATTCGAACACAATGAATTAGTTATGGAAAACATCAGTGGTAATAAACATCAATATTGTGTTGAACCTCCTTTAGCTTGTATTACTGCTTTAATACGCTTTGGCATAGTTTGAACCAAATCTCTGCAATAATCAGAACTAATTTCACCCCAACTGTTACGAATTGCAGCTTTAAGGTCTTCTTTGTTTGTAGGGTTTTTTTCATTTACCAATTTTTTCAATTTCCACCACACGTTTTCTATTGGTGACAAATCTGGACTTTGTGCTGGCCATGGAAGTGTTTTAATGTCCTTGTTTTGTAGGTAAGTTTTGATTCTTGCAGTGCGGTGACAAGATGCATTATCGTCTTGAAAAATGATCTGCTCATCTCCGAATTGATCTTCCACATATGGAATTAGGAAATTATCTAACACTTCTTCATAAACTTCTCCATTCACTTTTCCACGTATTCTTGCTAATTTTCCCAGTCCTTTCGACGACATACATCCCCAAACCAAGAAATAAGATGGAAATTTTTGACCCTCTCTTAAACACTGGTCATGAAACTTTTCTTCACTCCGTCTCCAAACAAAAATACCGTTATCATCTCCACAACCAAGATTAATACGGCTTTCGTCCGAAAATATCACCTTACTCCAGTCTTCTTCAGTCCATGTCTTATGCTGTTTCGCCCACTGTAAGCGTACTTGTCTGTGACGTTTTGTAAGTTGGGGCTTAATTTTCGCTTTGCAGAACTTGTATCCCATTTCGTTGAGTCGGTTTCTGGCTGTTCTGTCACTCACACGCACGTTATACTTTTTCCATTGCTTATTCAGTTCCTTGGATGTACAGCTTCTGTTTTTCTTGCAAATTTCCCTGAGTGACCGATCATGGCGCTTGCTTGTACACCGTTTTCGACCTCTTCCAGTGCGATTTAATACTGTAACAGTCTCTCGAAACTTCTTCCACACGTATTAACAGTTGATACAGCACAACCAACACAGTTGGCAACGTCTCGTTGCGTTCTTCCTTCTTTTAACAAGCGGATTATTTGGTTTTTGGTGTCATTGCACAGTTCTTTTCCACGAGCCATTTTTTGATGCAGTGAATTGTGGAAAATCAGCGAAATTATTTATAATTGAGTGTCACAAGATTAATATGCAAAATTTAGCAGTAGAGTAGACCAATCGAAAAATTTCAAACATAATCTGTTTCGCAGAATTGTCAAGTGTTCGAATATTTCTTTCCTAACCTGGGAGTGTTCTAATAATTTTTTCCTCAGTGGGAGTGAACTGCTGATTTTTTTAAAGCGTTAAATTTTATTCAAATGATCCAATTTTTTTTATTTGCATTAAGAAATGATTAAGTAATAAAACTATATAATTAAATTCTGTCTGAAGTATCAGGATTACACTTGATCATTTACTAAAATGTTTTGTTTACATTTTGCACGCTGTGTTCGAATAATTTTTGCCAGGGATTGTACTATCTACATGTCCTTAGAGCTGTATCCAGTTTGCAGGCTGGGACTCTCTTTCCAAGTGGTGTAATATTCGTTAAAAAGTAAATAATGAATAGCCTGTGAGGTTGGTTGGGGCATCAGCACGGTGAGCTGAAGGTTTCTGCTTCGAAACCAGGCTGTGGAATTATCTTTCTTATTTTCATCAATAATTTAAACATCTGAGATTTGGCCCGTAAAAATTCTCACCGACTCTTTAAAAATTTTTACGTGAATACATAGATTAAGAAATATTTCCAAATTATATTTTTACGCGAATATAATTGGCCAAACGACTGAAAAGAAATGCTATGTGTGCAAGTTGCTTGTATCTGTGAACTATTAATTTAAATTATTAACATACTTATTAAGTAATTGAATTTCTCAAGTTTGTTTATTTCTATACAGGGTAAATACAAAAGTCTGAACCCCCCTTTTATTTTTTGAACCGAAGCAGATATGTCAATTTTGATGAATCCAATGAATAGGAAGTTGTGGGTGGCCTATCCCATGGTGCACTTTTCATCATCCCAAATATGCAAATTAGGACACATTCAAAATTTATCTCAAAAACCGTAAGAAATAGAAAAAAAACCCAAATTGCAAACTTGTTCAGCATAAAAAAAAAAAAATCATCCACATCGGACCAACCAATCGGATGCGAACCGTTTTTCGGATAAGTTGGTGGGCATCGTTGGACGGCATCGTTGGACGTCCGCGGTCGGCCACGACAGCATCAAACGTGCAGACCGTTAAGAATGTTATTATGCGCAGTCCGAAAAGATCGGTCCGCAAAACGCAAGGAAACGTACCAAATTCCTGACTTCTTACATTAATCTCCAGCAAGAACTAGAATAATTTAAATAACTGTCACCGTTTGTCTGCTATTCCATTTTAAAAACCCTCAGTCCTTTTTAGGATAACCTGCATTTATTGTAAACTTTAAACCAATACAAAGAGAATGTTCTGATAATGAGTTTAACTTTAAAACAATTCATTGGATTATGAATTTTTATTTTGCAGATAAATTGAAAGGTTTTAAACATAACTGAAACAGAGTTGTAGAGTTTGCTTTTAAAATTGAATACCATTAAATTTTTACATTAATTTTTTTCGGGCCTTTATAAATGAGAGCAATAAAAAAGCTATAAATAATGTCAGTCACGGTTTTCATTTCAACACAGACACGAACTAAACAAGGCAAAGACGGCAGCGACGAGGGAGCGCAATGCTTGTTTCTTCGCAACGACAAACGGTGGGTTTCATTCGGTGTCACGACTCCCACGACTCACCGCAGGGAAACCTCTGTTTACCACAAGAGAGAATAAAGCATCAAAAAAAAAGTGAGAGAGAGAGAGAAACACGAAAGAAAAGGGGAAAACGTAAAAGATAAAATTTTAAAACGCAGAGGAAGTGGGAAAAAAATTATGGACGTTACCGAGAGAGAAAAATGGATTACACTTTGAAATTGAAACGAAGGGATGTGGAAAAATAAAATATACTGCTGCTACTACAGAGATAACACGACAGATGAAACTTAAATGTCGTTAAAACAGAATGCGAAACCTAATGGAAATGTAAAGACTATTTAAAAATTCACACACCTGCTACGGACTTTTTCCTGTCTCCTTTACTTTGGGATGATGAAAATGTCAAAGAAAAGTTCTCATCGTCAACATTAATTTTAAAAATTAATTAACACTTCTTTAAGATTACTTCAATCTCATTTCAATATCTATACTTTTAAATTTAAAATTTTTGCATTATGATTGTTGTCACGTTATTAATGATATCTACGATTACGCACTGCAACACATTGTCAAACTTTTGGATCAGATTCCGAGAGAAAATGATCTACCTTGAAAATGAACTATTTGTTATCTCTTAAAATTTCTTTAACCTAAATTTTAAGAAAAGTTAAAGATTAACAACAGTACGCAAATATTAAAGGATAAAATTCAATCCCTCAAGAATAAGAACTTATTAAACCTCAACGTTTTTTTTTACGCGCTTTTTTTTTTTTTTTTTTTTTTATTTAACTTCACTTGTGTGTTTGTGCGCAAATTTTGTAATCAATATTACGCTCACTTCCTAACTGCCTGTAGCTCTGAAACTTTCCTCAACGTCGTCTTCTACATGACAATGCATGTCTCAATCGTTAATTTCAGTAGTCATTCATTTATTCGTGAGTAATTTATATTTTAAATTTAATATATATACAGTACCGAGGCCAACGAGAGACAGACCAGGGCACTCAAAAGTCACCTGATCATCGGGGTCCGAGCAAAAATCCATCCTTCATTGTCTCCATCTTGGATTTTAATAATCAGTTGTTTTTCCGTTTGTTGGAAATAGTGTTTGTAGGTTGGATTGTTGCTTGGACCCCGATGATCAGGTGACTTTTGAGTGCCCTGGCCCAACACCTCCTAGAGAGAAGGTCTGCGGACAAAAGGTGTATACATTGTTATATCATCATCAAGCGGCTATTGTTAATCGTATTCCTACCAATAATAAGCGCTAAATTTGGCCGCTTGATAATGATGTAACAATGTATACACCTTTTGTCCGCAGACCTTCTCTTTAGGAGGTCTTGCCTGGCCTGTCTCTCGTTGGCCTCGATCAACAGCTCCTGAAAACGGAAACGTCATACATTGTTAGATCATCATATTTCATAAAGCAAATAAATAAAACACTTGAGAGTGCAGATCTCTTTTATTCTGCATACTGACAGAACATCACGTTGAACTACAAAACAAAACTAAAATGATACAAGGAATAAGAATAAGAAGAAAGTAACAAACCAATGTCGAGGAAGCCCCTCAAAATGGTTACCTCCAGCTCCAATGCACTGGTTACATCTTCGGAGAACTGAGCTGGTAGCTGCCACAATCTGGTCGCGTGTAATTTCTCGACTACAAGCTTGTGTGGATGCAATGAGCTCGTCTCTGGCGGTAGGTGGATTGCTGTAGACCTCCTCCTTCAGTGTTCCCCACAGAAAAAAATCTAATGGGGTGAGGTCCGGTGACCTAGGAGGCCAAGCCACTGGACCACCTCCACCGATCCATCTGTCCGATAATTGAAATTCAACCAGTCTCGCACTCCTCTACCAAAGTGGGCCGGGCATCCGTCCAATTGCAATCGGAGGTTTCTTCGTACATAAAATAAAAGAAAATAGACAAACGTCAAAATCTCACACACGATCACAACTAGATGTAATGTTTATAAGACATTTTTGTTCCATTTGAATATACAATGTTCCTAAACAGTTATGCTGGATAAGTTTGGATCATCCTGTATATTTTATTTCTATATGCTGTAAATATTCTTTAAAGTATTCGTATTGCGTCAATTTCCCTGATGAAATAACTATTTATCTTTTAAACAAAAAATGTGAAAGGCCAACTTATAAAGAATAAATAAAAGGTGATTACATGCATACAAAAAAAGAAATGCAAATACGAGGGGCGTTCAATTTTCCCTAGATTATACGAGGGTTGGGGCAAAAGTCATGGCAACTATTTTTTTTCTTGAAGATACCAGTCCGGTTGGAAAATGTGACATATACAGACGAAAGGACAAGGTGTTAACTACATGTGCGGACAATGAGGTTGGCTTTGCCTTTTGAGGTTTATTGTCGGTGGATTCTCGCCCTCCTTCAAACTTTTGATACCAAGCAAAGACGGATGATCGAGACAACCATGACTCGGTGAACTGTCTTTGAAGTCTCTGATGAATTTCAGATGCTTTCACACCTTCGTTATGGAGAAATTTGATGATTATTCGTTGTTCCGCTTTGGTCGACACAAACGCTGTCCGCCATTTTGTTTAAACAAACAATCGCTTGTCAAGGTAAGTGAATAAGAACGTAAATAAGAATTCTGTCGTAAGATGAGAAGAGACAATAGGTTTGGCCTTCTAAGGCAATTTTTGTTCTACACTAATTAGATGTTGTAAAGATTTACTTTAATTTATTAAAAAAAATAATAATTACGAACAACAATCACCCTTTATTAAAGAGAAAACTCAATTATGTTTAGTAAATGTCGTAAATGTTATTAAAAAAAGTTCAAAAAAATAAACCAGCTTACTATAATTCAATGGTGCCATTAGTTTCAGCGAAGTGGAGATGGTAGAAAAAACGATATTTTAGCCTTTACCCCCTCCTCCCCAGCCGTAAGAAAATGAAACCTTTTTCCTCAATTAAGTATGGAATTATTATTGCTTGAAGGAAACTTTCTTATAATATCATTTTTTCCCTTTTCAAAACCGTATTTTTTTAATTTCATCATTTGAATTAATTAAAATATCGATCCGTCCTCTTAGGCCATTAATTAAATGAAATTCTACCGGAATTCAGTTATTCGTTTTTAAATAGAACAGTCCATTTCAAGGTGAAAATTCCTAGTTCATAAAATTGACAGTGTGCTTTAAGAACAAACAATCACGTTATTGTGAAGTATATGAAGATTCTGTTGTAGTTTAATCTCCAAAAGGATATTTTCCTTTACTTTGACATGATTTCTTTAGTTGTAACATTAAGCTGCATGAATATGATTGGTTTGGAATGACCATACGTAAGGAGGATGCGTACAAGAACTGCATCATCAACAATAACAATACGAAAGGTGTGCAAATGTATCTTCTTTTTAATATGGTTTAGATACTTGCATAAGGGGCGGCTTTTCATGATTGAGCTCCTATAAAATGCCATAATGCCAGGGGTAAAGTTATTGCCAACTTCCTTGAAACAAAGGTTATGACTACAGGAAAGAATATTTTAAACCCTATTTTCACAAAATTTTATTTGTGCGAATTTCTCGAATTTATCGACGAACTCTGGATAAGAGCAACCTTTCATTTTGCATTTGAGTCTTTCAGATTCCTCTGACAGATAGCGTGGCCTGCCCGTGTTAAACAAAGAACGTGTTTCATCAATGTCTTGTAAAATACATAAGCCTAATCTCACTTTATCTTTTCTGCCCGCTCTTGATAGGCTATCAAGCTGAACTTTTATGCTCGGCGTTTTGCAATCTTTCTGCTCCATTAAATTTCCAATGTCGCTGCCTGCGACGTCCGTGAAAAAGCCAATTTCATTTCGGGATCTTCGGAGGCGCTTCGTTCGCGCGAAAACAACGGCTCCACGACCGCCGCGCCCCCTCCCACCTCAGTTTCCACGACGACGGACAGGTAACGTAAATACCGCTGAGCACGACACTCGCAAAAGGAGAGGAAAATTTAATTTCTGCCTCGCTTTCAGGCGAATGTGAAAGGCGTTCAAAAAATAGAAGGGAAAAAAGGAAGCGAGAGGAAGGAGAAAGGGGAAGAAAGAGACGGGGACGGGGCTGAGATCCTCCGAACGACGTTCACTGACATCTCATTATCTTCACGTGTAAACTCCCTGCGTCTCTTATTTGTCACTCGCTCAAAGAGAACAGAGCAAAAAATAACCCCTTTAAGTAAAGTCTCTCTCTCTCACTCGCTCTTTGAGGTTCACTGTGCTTTAGGGTTTGGGAACTCTGTGACCGAAATGTGATCAATGTCGTAGGCGTTCACACCTCAGCGACCAGTAAATCAATTAGGCTTTGTTTTAACACTATTTGGTGATATTGGAAGGAGGGATTAAATCCAAAGCGCACTTGATAGCTTGTTTTGATCACTTTATTCTAAACGGATAATTTTAATTTTTAACATGGATTTTCTTGTTTACAACTACCAACGAAATGCAAGAAAGTTTTTACATCTCACTATCTCTTAGAAACAAGGCTTTGTAGGGCTTATATTTAACTTTTCATTATTATTGATGTTTCTATTTTACTTGAAAATTTTTATAAAGTTCAACAAAAAACTGGATATAAAACTTCTCTAATGTATTCTTTATACTTTCGATTAGCAGTTAATAATTTAACGAATTTATCGACATCACGACATTGCACATTTTTAGGATTATGCGTTTTACCAAAAGCCTCTTAGGTTATTTTGAAAAAATATATAGAGGATAGCCTATATACCCAGAATAATAGCAATTCGTTGACCCTGACTGTTTGATTACAGTACTGTAGTATTGTTGGGAATTACTGATTGAACCTTTATCTTGATTCTTAAGTTGTTACCTTTTCTTCTGGCATTAATATACATTTAATGAACTTTGGATTGGTCCGTAAATTGTTAAGATTATAGACAGGTTTTTCCCCCATAGGTTTATGTAGATGTGGGATAGAAAATGCCGGTACGTTAGACGGGCAGATGATCATTATGATAACAGATTGCCCATGTTAATTTCTGCGGACGAAGCAAAATCAGTTGTTCAGCTCAGGTGAACGTTATACATGGTGTTTACTAAACATACGGTAAAAATTCAAGGGGTGATTTTTTTGGATTATTTTAAGAATCTTTTGTCCTTTGATAATTTTCGGAATGCCGCTTTGTTTTGAAGATACAAGGCGATAAAGGTTTTTCGACAAAAACAATACTGATATCTTTTAACAACGTTCTGGTTACTAAAAACTGCTGTTCTTTGCACTCACACTATCTTTCTAGAGGATATACCACTGACAACGAGAAATGTAATGAGATTTATGCACGATGGTGAATCAGTGCGTTTTAGTGTAGTTGCTCGTGAGTTTTTAAATGCAAAATATCAAGATCGCTGGATTGGTCAAGGTGGACCTCACTTATGGCCTGCTCGATCTCCGGACTTAAATCCTATGGATTTTTTCTATGGGGCCATCTGAAGTCATTAGTTTACACTCTTCCAGTGGAAACTGCAGATTTGAGAAATCGAATAGTTGATGGGTGTAATGCAATAAGTAAAAACCCTGGTGCTTTTGATTCAAAAGTTTTGAAAGAGTTCGATAGTCAATGAAGAGAAAATTGGATTCATGCATCCTAGCTGGTGGTAGTCATTTTCAGCAGTTATTGTAGGTTAAGAAACTTTACATGTAATATTAGATAATAAAAGATTGTTTTTTTCTGAAAAACTTTTATCGCCCTGTATCTTCGAGAGAAACTTTATTCCGAAAATCATCAAAGGACAAATGATTCTTAGGGGGTCGTTATATAAAGTAGCCGTTATCACAGGTTCCACTTAAAATTTGCTTTTATAGAAACTAGCTGAGCCTGTACAAAAGATTTATTATGAGATTATCTTTAGATCAAACTTACCAAAATTAATTGCAATTAAAGAATACATGGGGGTAGTCGTGGCCTATAATCTATCCAACGAAAGTTGGAGTGGGCGTGTCCAGTTAAATTTCCTATTTCAGTTGTTAGACATTGTTGCCAAAGTAGAATCAACAATATCTCACAAATGATATAGGAAGTTTAACTGGACATGCCCACTCCAACTTTCTTTGGACAGTTTATAGTTGTCTCGCCAATCGGCTTGCCGATCGGTGGAGTTAAGCAACTTCAGGCATGGATAGTCACTGGATGGGTAACAGCCAGTGAACCAACATCTTCCCCCCGTGCTTCGGAGGGCACGTTAAATCGTCGGTCCCGGCTGCTACTGTCATCTTACAGCAATCGTTAGCTGGTTGCGAAAACCCTGCATTTAGTTCTTGGGACCCTTGTGCATTATCAGTCCCAATGTATCATTCCTACCCTCATGCGAGGAAGGTACTACCGCACAAAGAACGCATTGACATCTACAAAGCAAATAAAAAGTACAAAAACTTCACTTATGAATATTCAATTTATTCACGAAACAGAGATCCTTCTCAATGATATTAAACTATTAATCAATAAAGTTTTTAAGGGCCCACCACGGGGTTACTACTATATATCGAATATGTCGTCAAAGACTAGATCGCAACAACAATAGCAGTTCACATGACTGCTATAATAAATTAGAGAACATCCATGACCTATTTATTTATTCTTCATTATATCCTTTATTTGCTGTTGTTATATGCTCATCTAATATTAATTATCCCCTAAATTTTATTTATTCTAACAACAGGTATAACTTAACATTTCTAATAAAAGTCGGAAGATGATTCCTGAGATAAAAACAAGAAAGAATTTCCCTATAAACATATGACCTACAAAGCGTTGTTCTTGTTCTTTCTTGTTTTGGTTCCAGAAATCACTTTGTAGTTTTTCACGCACTAAGCTACACCAAAGTGCTGTTTCCCGTGACTGTCCTCTACTTGACGCGTGGTTTTTCCCTTTTTTGCTCCAAACTGAAGAATTAACACCCCAAAAGTACTGGTCGGGAACACATTAAGGATTAGCTTCCTGTCCTTTCTTCCAATGCGAGTTTATAATAATAAACTTTTATGCTTCCCGAGAAGTAATTTTCTAAATATATTTTGTTACAAATGTATAGCTACAACCTGTATAACTTTAATGAGAAATTAAACTGAATGGATTGCATGGAAAGTAGATAATTTTGATCAATTAGATGTCATATCTGTAATAATTATTTGAGCCATAATACTACTACACTTTCGCTCTAATATTTTGAAATTGGATAATATTTTCTTTAGTTTTATGTTTCTTATTAACATAATATAAATGTCTTTTAAATTTATCTTATCAAGTGAAAGTCCAAGGAACTTAAAAATTCCACTTTACTAAAATTATTTGACCTGTCCCGTCGAATATACAGTATTAGTGAGCTACAGTTATATGACATTTTCACTCTTTAATTAGTTCTTTAACAAAGTTCTCATTAATTTATCGCAGTTGCACAAAGTACGGCAAACTTTCACATTCGTTTCCTAATTTCCTATATACTAAAACTCTTGCGTGTATTTATTTATTTATCTGTAATTCTATCTCCTCCTAGACCGTTTGAGCTAGCGACTTGAAATTTTCAGGGCAGGCTTATCAATAAAGGACCTGCTCTATCGCCAAAAATAAGTCCCCTACGACCCCCCCCCCCTCCTTCCCCACTTTCTGGGGTTTTCATTTAAAATTATCTGCTTTTGCTTTGTAATTCCCCTCAACAGATGGCGCGGGCGGGCGAAGCCGCGGGTAACAACTAGTTATTTTAATATACGATTAATTATCCCTTCAATCATGTAATAGTGATTTATTTTTGGTATTTTAGCGAGTCTGATACAATAACGATATACCCTATTCGTATAAAAAAATTGACACTGCGCATTAAAAGACTTCATATAATTTCAAGCCGCTCTAATATTTTCAGTTTGAGTTTGCGGTGATCGAATCAATTAATTTTACAATGAAAATATAAAACGACGCTATCGAGAAAGAATAACTATATTTTGTTAGAGAAAAAGGATAACGGCTAGTAATCTGCACTTTTTTTAATATCATAAAAACAAATTTAAAAATCATTGTCAGAAGTGGGATTCGAACCCACGCCCAGTAAACTGGACTGCGACCTGAACGCAGCGCCTTAGACCGCTCGGCCATCCTGACATGCCTAAAATACCTTCAATTAATCATATATAATTTATTTATAGTTTTGTATAATTTTTTTTTTCTGCATTGTGTGAGGTTTATAGATTTGTCTCTCTTTTTTTTTTAAACAATAAGAGATGTCTTCATTGCTTATTAATAATAAAAGGAAGAGAGAAAGGGAGATAAAATGCCTGCATGATTTATATTTTAACTTACTTTTTTTATAATCTATGTAAAAGTCATCTTATTGTTTTTGAGGGTTAAAATGTATGATAATTTTCAATATTAACTTCATTTGACTTTTTCCAAAACTTTTTAATATCCTTAGATGTGTTAAAATAATATTCAGTTTTCAAAGAAATAGGCAGTATTTTAAGGTTCTCATTTTTTGCGGTTCATAAATATGTCTGGACTGACCTGAATCATTTCTCAACTGAGAAGTTCAGAGTTTAGACGCTACCGAGCAATTCCAGCAACCCCCCCCCCCCCCCAAATTATGAGAGAAATTCCAAAATTTTAAAGCTAAACATCACAAATAGATCACTAATGAATAAAACTGCACCACCAAGGATGTACTTATTATGGCGAAAATAAATACAGTAAAACCTCATTATAACGATTTTTTTCTATGAAAAAATGAAAGGAAAAATTCTGCGACCTGAATTCGAAATAGGAACCTCGGGTATCATATGACCGACGCCTCTACCAATTGGACCATCGCAGACACCCGGACAGCCATGCTGTCACAAGGTGTCTTAAAGACAACCAAGTTGTCAAGGTTGAAAGCCCAGTGGGAGGCCCGGACTCGGCTCACAGATCGAGATTTCTCCTATCCAACTATCGTAAAGTTTGACGAACTCACAGATAAATAATAAATATATAATGGAGATGAACCTCCAAAATCAGGTAATGCGTCCTGGATTCGAACCAGGAACCAATTGGTGGAGGCGTTGGGCATATAATACCCGAGGTTCCTGTTTCGAATCCAGGTCGCAGAATTTTTCCTTTCATTTTTTCATGGAAAAATCATAACCTGATGTTTGGAGGTTCATCCCCAGTATATATTTATATTTATCTCATTATAACGTCCACCAAAGGAACTATAAATCTGTACGTTATTCTGAAACGAAAGTTAAACTAAACTAGAATCGGGGAGGACTTATAAAAGATTTAAAGATTCTGTATACGTTACAGCATATTGTTTCAAAAAATTTTAACACATTTAGGGGCTTAGGGGCTGTTCAATTATTACGCAACGCAGTTTTTGAAGATTTTTGACCCCCTCCCCCCTCTGTAACGCGCCGGGACGTTTCGCTTTGCTCCCCCCCCCCCCCCCTTTAAAGGTTACATAATACTTAAGTGACCATTTTTAACTAAAAATGTTAATTATTTCGCGCAAAATAACGGAAAAAGCACTAAAATATCGTTTGTTATTGTTTCCATCGCGCTTGCAGTAACAATAAATAAAACAAGGCATTCTTATTAATTCAACACATTCAAGTGTACGTTATTTATTTTATCTATTCATATTGCTCTATAAAAATCGATCACACATAATGTAATAAAACTTGCTAAGTTTTACATTAAAATACATATTAAATGTATCTGAAGTAAGAGCAAGAGAGAGTAGTCAAAATCTACTCACAAAATCTAAAACTTTGGAGTACTCGTACAGAATGTCCATTAAAGGACCCTATTGCAAAGCCGCCTACAGGCGAAACCAGGCGTTTTCGATTTGGGTCGCGAAAACGAGAAGAGGAAAGTGAAAACCTTCTGATACAGTTGCATTTGATATATCGTATTTATTCTGCTAAAATGGAACAAATTTTGGTCTAAAAAACACCTAAATTTGTGGGACCGTATTATACAAGAGGATAATATTAGAGCTGCAACGACAGCGGCAAGGGGGAGTCAACGAACTTCGGCTGACGGAGTTCAAACGAAATTAGCGTGTAATATACATCAAAGTACATTAATTATACAGTATACACAATGTACAGTCATCAACAGGAAATAATCCACACGAGTTTAATACTTAATATTACATTTCATGCTAATGTGTTGTTTTAATAGCTTTTTTAATTATAATTATTTAAATTTAATAATCTTAATAATGTTAACTCTAAATGTAATATTAAATTATTAAAAATAAATTAATATTGAAACGGTAAACTTAGAGTAAAATTCAAGTGTGTGTTTTATTTCCCTTTGATGACTGTACAGTTCATTACATAGTACATTAATTCACTTTTTATTCGAATTTCCCGTCGCCAAAAGCTAACGCGAAAATAATTTCTCAAAAAAAAAGGCGACTTCAAAACTACTTCGTTCTGACAAAGTTGCAGTTTTTCCGATCATATGAGAAGGATATGTTAGAACATATCCCTGAGAAGGATAATTTTGTTGATTTTAATAAAAATGTTGTCAATTAGTTTCGTTGAGTGAAATTAAACCAGACTCAGTGTAATATATAAATGATATTATTTTTTCACTCTGTTTGGAAATGGAAACAGTGTTTCGACAATTAGAGCGGTTTCTTCTCGAGCCTAATGTTCAATGCAAGAAGCT